>CAEFZX010007558.1:0-64014 GCA_903066825.1 Alfaro cultratus | reverse complement strand
GCCAGAGGTACAAAACACTGGAATGAAATGGCTTAATTACCTCCTTCTTGTGTAGATAAGTTCTCCAGAGCCCTGCTCTGGAGAACTTATCTACAGAGCAGATAAGTACAGAGGGAGGGGAAAAAAGATTAAAAAAACAATCCTGTCGTTCCTTTTTTGTACTAATTCAAGGACTACTTTGACAAATCGGTGTTAATAGATTAATTGGATTAACACCAATTAATCTATTAACACCAATAGAATAATTCAGGTGTGGTGCTGCAGAGTCACATCTAAAAGTTGCCAGGCAGTGGCCCTCAAGGACTGGAGTTTGAAACCTGTGATGTATACGTAGATATATGTTGAGTTTCACAAAATAAGAAATTACTAAAAGGTTAGGATTTTTATCTTTCTTTTCTTGTGCTGCCAAAACTGTTTATTGGGATGTATTTGAACTTTGATTTATTTTTCGTTTGTATCTTCACCACTAAACTTTAGAGGTGGCAAAAATCCTGCCTGATTCTTTCAAGAGGAACTTCAAGGACCCTTGGAGGAGACCTCACATGCTGATGAAGGAGGAGAAGGACAGGTAATGCCACACCACACTACAATAAATACTGTATGTTTCCTGTGTTATTATAAACAACAGCAACAAAAAATTGTTGAAGCTGAAGGGTTTTTTAGCTTCTCCTTATAGAAAAATTTAACCACACAAAAATGTGACATCTGTCCCTGGAGGTTTGTTTAAATATGTTGACTTATTTTAGATGACAAAAATCACTTCATATTCTTTTTGGAAATCACAAATATCCCATTCTGCAGGCTCAAAATATGTTTAGATAAATCTACATAACAGTTTACAGCTGGGTGTCTGCCTCTAGCGTCATAAACAACCAACCTCACTAATGAGTGCATAAACTTACAATAAAAGCCGTAATGACTTTTTAAGGAATCGCAGACTAAACTTTCTGATATCACAACCTCATTGTATTTTTCCATTTAAATAAAATAATCTTTCTTTGTTTCTTAAATTTTAAAGAATTCTGCAGGTTTTCCCCAGACATGTTTGATTTCTGCTCCGGGTACTTCGGCTTCCCAGAGTCTTAACTCATGTTTGTTATGTTAATTGTTGTTTAACCTCTTAAAGCTGCAGTATGTAACAAATTTTCTTAACATATGTGTTGAAACTGTCACTATGTCATAACAGTACAATATGAGACAATCTGTGAAAAAATTTAACTCCTCTGCCTTCTGCCAGTTCTTGCAGTGCTAACTACAAACAACCATTCAGAGCCAAGAGGCGGGCCTTAGCTCTGTCAATCATGCTTGTATATATGCTTCTCGCAGCTACACTCCCCTTCTTGCTCTCTGCTACAGTACTGCTTCTTCCCGATAGCAGAGGCTGTAATGAACACTCAGACTAGTTAGAATGGCTACCGATAACGACGGATAAACAGTTTGTTTCTCTGCCATTATCACATTGATCATGCAAGAGTTATGGGGACAGTTAAGGGATTAAAAGAGCCTTTAGGTACGAGTGTATGGATGCATGTTTGTGTGTCCTTTGTGCCTCTGTGGGGCACATTGTGGATTGGCTAGCACTACACAATGTGCCCCGCTTTTCACCGAAGACAGGGACTCGCTTGCAATGTTGCAAGTGGATATAGACACTGGATGGATGGATATAGACTGAATTTTTATTGTGATTTCCAAAACTTGGTGGAAAATGTCTTGCATTTTTCAGGTGAACTTTTACTTCTAGCTCATTCTGACATGGAAAACGGTTCTTCAAAGCTGCAGCACTTTTATCTTGGTACATATCAGTTTTGACATCAGTTCAAAGGTCACTCTAAAATCAGTTTTCCATGAAGATTAGAGAACATGGACCAAGGCCAATGTTTTCTTCTGCTTTGGCTGTGTAACATGAACTCCAGGACTGAATATGTATCATGGGCTGACCTTTACTGATAAAGTTACTTTAATCCCTATCAATGGAAAACCCCTCACTGCATCTGTGTAATATTTGATCAGAGCTGATTGCAGTGTTATTTGAACTGCTAAAAATCAAGAGAACAAAATCGTGACTCGTTTCCTGTCTACTCAGAGCCATTAAGCCTGATTAAAATGGACATGAGATCTCTTTGTTTTGGCTAAAATGGAAAGCGCCAGGGAACTCTGAGTCCTCATAAAAATGAAGCTGAGTACATATGACTTCAAACAGACATCTGGTGTATTACTGCTGTTGTCATGGAAATTGACCCAAGAGACATGAAATTAATCTGCATTTTATTGATTTTCTAACCTATGAAATACTGTGGACCAAAAAAATTATTTTGTTTGCATCAGAGCATTCACACTTGTTTTGTTTTTTGCATGAATTTTTGCAAAGGACTTTGTGTAGCTATCTTACAACAAAGGAAATTTTTGTGGAAAGCACAAATAGTTCCTTAAAGAGATTTTAACACTTGAACTGTGGATGTTTGCAGCACTTCCAGAGTAACATTTGGTCTTTTGACAACTCTGATTATTTCTCTCCTTGTCCTTTATCTCACTTTAATACAAATGCAAGACATTTAGTTAGATTTCTATTTGTAAAATAGAACCATAACAACATATTATTTTTCTTCCACTTAGCTGTAATGTGCTTGTGCTTGTGTTTCTAATATATTTTTTATATGTAATATGACCAAATATATTTATAATTTTGTAAAGTTTTACAAGGCACTCTATTTATTCTTTGTTAGGGTTAAGGTTCCTTATTTTCCTAGAAAGAAAATGAAAGCAGTGTCTGCTGAAATGTCATTGTGAAATCTGGGGAATAGAGAAGCTAAAGTCTCATGTTTTCATTGAAGAATCCTCCCACTGACCCTTGTGTTTAGTCAAAGCTGCGCGAGTCACAGACAACATAAATAGTAGAGTGGAGTTCAAAGAGCACAGCTATTAGAGGAGAAAAAAGACTAATTGTTTCCAGTCTGCCGACTGAGCCGTGTTGACATTAGGATTGAGCAGGTGACCATGACACTGCTGGATCACCTTCAAAAGGAACAAATCTGTTACTGATGCATTTATATTTAGTCTGGGTACATTAAATTGAATTGTTTTGGAGAAGGAAGACCTTTTTACAATTCCTTAAAGCATAGATGTGTCCCAACATCTCCATCTGGTTATTTTTCCCATTTGTATTTTTTGTTGGAGAAGCTCCTCTGACATCCAAGCAAAGAACAACATGTTGGACGACTGACTCTTTGCTGCAGAGCTGAGTAAAAAAACCCTCATTAGTTCTCACAGAGAAACATGTACAGGTTTCCAAATTATCAATATTTATTTCTTTGTACTTTTGTGCTTTTGAATCCTGTATAAAGTCAGGTTTTCTGAATAATTTTTCCTTTTGCTCCCTTTTTGTGCTGTCCTCCTGCAGTTACTGTGTGTACCTCAGGGTGAAGCAGGCCAGTGCTGCATGCAAGCTCAAGCTGTGGAGTGCTCAGCTGGTGCGAGAGCGGCTGGTCTGCGCAGAGTGTCAAAGTGATGCCATGTCAAACTCTGATCGCTGCGCAGGAGATGGCATGGAGGGCATTGGGTAAAAAAAACAAACTGGAATTTAACCCGTTTGCTGCAGTCAAAACTCTCACTTTGTTGAGAAATTAAATTTTTTGATTATTTTTTACATAAGGTAGATGCAGTAAAACAAATTCATTCTGTATTTTTTATACAGTAATTATTAATCCTCTTGTTGTTTTATTTTCCAGAACCTTCTGGACTGCAGCTCCTGGTTGTCATGGTTCCTGGATGCGGGAACTATCCTCTGAGCACTGCCGCTGTCCTCCTTACTCTGTCCTTTTTGTTTGAGCCGATCTGATTGTAGGGATCTGATTGCCCTCAGAGAGCCTCTTCCAGCTGAGGAGAGCCCTGCTAGGGAAACCAGACCCTTCTGTCCTGATTCCTGGATAGACAACTCATGGAAAACAGCTGCATCCTGCCACTTGTCATCTCATCCTCTGTACTGTATATCCTAGTAATTAATCACATTGAAATTCTTGCATGTCTTCTCTTCAAGTTTAAAAGCCACATAGCTGCACATCAAAACCACTGCGAAGCCTACATTTTTATACCTCTGAATCTTTGCTATCTACCTCCGTCAATGCAAATGTGTGTGCTAATGCAAAATGTATAAATCTGAAAAATATTGTATTTTTATTCATACATTTTATACTTGTGTTGGTTTCTGTGTACTTTGTATGTGCCTTTATAGCTAAACCTTGTTGTATCTAAAAGTTTAAGACTAAAGAGCAGGTGCTGCCCACAGTTTAAAAAATCATCCAAAGAGCTCTAAACATCTGTGCTGAAGACGATGTGAATACTGATAAAATATATGCATGTTCTACAATATTTTACAAATATTTCATAAAAAAGTACCATTGGGATGACTGGGTACTGATCACTCAGGTGCCTGCGTTATGTCATTTGTCAGGCTCTCTCCTCTTCTGCCCGTTCTAATGGTTTCTATATAATGATCTGTATTTATGTCTTTCGTTCCTCAAACTGATCCAATTCTTTAAGAGTAACAGTCTGAAGCTTCATTGATAAATTCCTTAGTGTTTAACTCACTCAGCAACAATGTTTCGGGACCTGGAGTCTGTGTTTTCTGATGACAGGTGTTTTTTTCCTGTAGCTCATTCTCAAAAAGTTATAATAATGCTCTGACAATGCTCTATCTTAAAAAAGGCATAGCTTTCTCTTGTTTCTCTACTTTATCAGCATGCTTAGGCTTTGTTTTCATGTGACTTGTTGATCATTTTGCTGGTATAACTTATTTCAGTGTGGCACAAGTTAATCATACGAAGGCAAAACTCTTAAAAGAAGCAGTTCTTTTGAACATTGTAAATCTGTTTCAGCCACTTCCTGTGCCTGTCTAAAGAGGATAACTTAGCAGTCCATATAAAGTCACATTACACAGGAAAAGCTGCATCAGCCACTACAGTCTTTTTTCACAACAAGTTCAACAGGTTAAAAACATTTAGCTGGTTAAATTTTTTTTATTTCAACTAAAGAACGTAACGATGTCAGTCTATAGTTAAATTTTGCGAGTTGTTCACATAAAAATTATCTGTCCTTTTTGAAGTGTTAGCTGCCCAACCATTCAGGTCTTTTGGGAATACGTGTTGCTAAAAAGATCAGAGACGACACATAAAGAAAGTTTATCAAGAGTTGAGTCCAGGCAGATATCAGAACATTGTTTTGGAAAATTGAGCCTTATAAAATATTTTCCTGAGACCCCTCTTCAGACAGCAAGTAACCCCACCTTCAAGTATGTTTTTGCTCACAACCGGCTCTGCTCACAGGGGAGCTTAATCAACAGAGCATCAGCCAGAATAAACAACACATAAAGCCAAGTTACTCCCATGCAATTAACTGAATCGCCTCCCAAAACTTCCCAAGTCTTCTTGTTTTTCTTTCTCATTGCCTTGATGGTCTGTTCAAAATAAACTGTATATTAACTGAAATGATACAAATTTGACTCAGCCAGTCAGTAATTTCATGTTTTAGTTACAGATGTTTTAAGAAGAAAGTTGATATATCAGTAAAGGGATTTTTAGTTTTTGATGCTGTTACTTTCTATCTTTCTCACATATTTTATTATTGTTTTGTATTTATTATATAAGAATTAATGATTTTTGTTAGTGCAACACCATACACTGTCTAATAGTGAAATTAAACAACTGTACTGTGTAATCTGAATATATGACTGCCACTTTGGTCATATTTTAGTGATGTGTGTTTTCTTCCTGCATCGTATCTTCTATGGCATTTATCACTTTTCCACTATTCAGTAACAGTGACTATAGCAGTGGTAAGTATATCCCTCAGTTTGACTAGTTTTTACATGCAACAAGAATAGCAACATTTAGGAAACCGTAATAAAAGCCAACATGTAACTGTGAACCTAAATTTCCAACATTCTCAACGTTTTTCCCAGGCGTGTACATGGGACAATGACTGGCAAAATGACAGATGGTATTTGTAATTTTGCAATCTCCTACAATTTGGGGTTTGTTCGTGAGATGATAAATTCCAGCGCTGAGGCACCTGACAGCTTGAATCATGTGTCAGTACATCTACTGCTTGGTTTTGCTTTGGTTATCTTTAAACAAAACATAAAATACAACATTTAAAAGGACAAGTTGCCTCCCTATTGATTGAAGATGAATAGTGAGAATTCACACCATGATTATGAAGGTACTTCTCCTTTTCAACGTCAACAGTTGTGGAAAAAAAGCACTGTTAAAGGACAAGTGAGCACAAACATGTTAGAGAAGCTCCTTCAGAGTGTCAGATCTGGCTTACAGAGTTCAAGGACAGAAGAAGAGCAAAAACACAAGACTTTCTGTGAGGACTAGTTTCTCAACAGGCTGCTCTGAGATTTGACGTCTGTTTATCTAATCCTTACAGCTCCAGATGTCAGCTCTGGCATGGTCAAAGTGACAAAGCAGGGAGCCCTTTATTACTCATCAGTATAATTGAAATACAAATATAATATAAGTGAAATACGTTCAGACAGTCATGAGACTTTAGAAACCAAATTTAAACACAATCATAAGGCTTTTGCCCAATAAATAAAAGTTTATATGATATTTATAAAGTTGTTTCTGACACAGGAATTGATTGCAGGCACTCAAGCTGACTACTAGTCCGATATTCCTGTATGCCAGAATGATATGAATACTCCACAAATTAAGGTTTTATATGTTTATCCAGCATATCTTCACTTCAGAAAGTATCATAAAATTTGTCTAACCAAAATGTTCTAATTTGCATCTGAATGAGAGGTGCGGTTCCATTCTCTAGGCCTTGCCCATTTGCTCAATGAATATGCCTTCCATTCACACACGAAGAGACTTCATATAGATTTTTACAAATACAGTTAGAGCTGAATTTATGTGAACTAGATATCCATAGATAATTTAAAATAGGCAGAATAACCTGTAGCATTCTGCAATATAAATCACAAAAATTATTTAGCTATTTTTATCTGGGTTTTTTCACATCCGTCACACTGTCATGACTCGGCTTCAAATAAACTGCCAATAGGTTTTACAGCTGTTTTAGAGACTTTACACATTTATTTAAACTAAAAAAAAAATCATATTGTAGCTGGTAAGGTACTGACTACTGATAGCTACTTCGCATAACCCACTTAATAATAAAAAAATGCCTTTATGTTATAAAACATTTCAAACAGTTGGTATAATTTGTACAATTAGTTCTGATTAGAATATTATGTCAGTTATAGCCACTTTAAGAATATAAAATGATTTTGTTTAAAGATCATAAGATCACAAAATCTCAAATCCACTATTGCAAATATGTTTAAAAATATCTTTATTAGAAACTGATTGTTGCAGCTTTCTGTCACTCTTAAAGGCGGTTTGCCTCCTCTGCCTGCCTTCCTCCTGTCTTTGCTCTCCTCCCTCAATCCTCCTCTATCTCTCTATCAGACCTCCCTTTGTCATCACAACCCTTTATTTTCTCTCACTGCAGCGATGGCGGTAGAGTGCCGTCAGCCTGACAGTCCACCCCCCATGCTGCCTTGCTCCTGCTTCGCAAAGGGCAGGTAGGCCCGTCCCTGGCTTGGTGCCTGATGGGGTCCGACAGCCGTGTGTTCTGGGATTACAGTTCCTGAAAAGCAAAGCATTCCAACACTGGCTGCTTTTGTCACAACTCGGCCACTGTTTGCTTTTTACCCGACAGCCGTTCAAAGCGTTCCTGTAGTCCACATGTATGTTGTGAAGGGATAGAACTAAGAGGTAACTTCTGTTTATTAGGAGTCAAAAGGTGTCTGCTTCCACCTTGAGCTTAGGTTTCCCTTGTAAACAGGTTTATTTCAAAGTATCATCATGTTGACAACAATAAAACAAGTATAGTTTTGAATCAAGCAACACTGGGTTAACCGGTCACTGATGAACTAAGTATAGTGAATTAAGGAGTGTGGTGATGTGGCCTGTTTTCCTGGTGTTGGTTAAAACTCTGGCAGGAGCATTTTGGATGAGCGCCCCAAGATGTTGTGTCCCTCCAGGAACCATTTTTACTGAGTCCTGTTTTGACAGAAAAGCCATTATTTATGTGAAAAAAAGCAGTAGTAGCTTTTTTGTAGCTAACATTGACATAAGTCCAAAATTATACTTCAGTATCTAACAGTTTCCATAGTTTGATGAGTATAGAATTCAACCTTGCATTTTTGCAATAAGTTCTGTATTTTGAGCATTACATTGTAGGATATTCTGGTATATCTATTCACTCATATTGGACACACTCAAAAATGTAACATTTTGTGTTATCAGCATTAGTACTGAAATTTTTTTTTGAAAGAATAAGACTTGGGGGATAATAAAGATATTAACTAAAGGTGGTCTAAAAACAAAGCCTTGAGGAACTCCACTTGTGATCCTGATGACATATGAGATTTCAACCAACTTAGAGTAGTACCCAGGTTTTCTGCTAAATTAATCAGTATGTATTGGCAAAATGTTTGGATTGCAGCACTGAGATTTAATCATGCCAAGACAAAATTTTTTTTTGATGGATAACTGATCGGATATTTGTGATTTTACACTTGTACAAATGTAGACTTAGAACTATGGTGTGATCAAAAACTCTTAAAAAATGAAGGAAATGTAGAAAAAAGCACAAAAGAAGCAAAATAAAGCATAGATATCAGCTCAATATAAGAATGAAAGCAAAATTAAACTGAGCCATTATACCTGAGGTGTAAAACACAAAGAAATATAAAAATGTTTCCTACAGTTAAATGACAGCTTCCATTCACTCCTTTCTACATCACTTATGCTTCAAAACGAGTTTTGCTTAAAGCACCACAAAAATGTCTTCTTCCTTTTGTATGGCTGAAATATGTTGAGGAGGCTGATACTGTAATTAGCAAGTCGTGCTGATGAATGCTTGTTCTGCCCGTGGGAGCAGCTGGACCAACACCGAGGAATGATAATGAATGGATAGCCTAACATAGGGAGATGATCTATTCACAACAGCACAGGTGGCTGTTGTGAAATAATCTAATAACAGAGATAGCTAAAATGCTCTCTTAGTAATTAAAGTATAACAAATGTTTTTTTGTGCAGTTCTAACAAATTATTCAACAACGTATTATTATTACACATGACATTTTCTTAGCAGCTGATCAAGCAGTATAGCGTCATCTTGTGGCAATGTTGATATTGCACAAGATTTAAAGTTTTCAGAAAGACTGAGTCCCAAAAGAATATTATTTATTATATATATCATTTTAATTAAAATGCATGACACATGTGGCAAAAATTACACATTGCTTAGCAACATTAAAATTTATTTAAATAAATCAACAGAATTATAAAATAATTTTGTGAAACAATCCTGTTTCTAACTTGGAAATAAAATACATTGTAGATATTTAACATTATGACTTTGATAGTGGGTTTATTCATTCATTGCTGATTTTTTAAAACATATAATAGCTTTTTGATGCTATTTATGCTTTGAAATAATTGTGCAGGACTGAATCTATGCAAATCAAATAAGAAAAAATTCAAAGCAAACCATTTTGTGGGAAGAAGCACCGGTTGAAACATAATCTTGTCATGGAATCAAAGACTTTACATTTTCACCACATGTAAGGCAAATGTGACTTCAGCTAAATGTTCTGTTTGGTTGTGTTTTGTTTATACATTTAAGCTAGCTAAATAGTATACATAAAAACAGATAAAGAACACATTTTGAGAACCTACATCTTAAAATGATCTCCGTCTTTCAAATCAATTTGAATGAAATGCAAATTAGGAAACATTCCAATGCACATCTTTGGTGACTGGGCAAAAAAAAGAGTAAAAACACTTCATGAAACATTAAGACAGAAATGCAGTGAGACTTGACATTGGAAAAAAAACAGAGCATATGTGAAAAGCACATTTCAATTCCTGACAAAGAAACAAGAAATCACAGTTATTTTCTAGTGGAAGATAAACTAAAAAAAGACAAAAATAAAACAGATTATTTTTATTGGACAAAGGCCAGGAGGATGGGTCCCGAGTGAGGGTGACCCACTGCCAGTTTGTATCTAATGTTGAATTAGTGAGTCTTATTTAAGGTTTTTAATCTGCTGGTTGGTGTTGATGATCTTGGCATCCATTTTATCCACTTTGTTAAGCAGGGATCCGATGGAGTCGTCCTGGTCATCAATCTCTGCCTGAAGACCGAGTCCGAGGTTCTTCAGTCTTGCCAAGCCACTGGACATCTCATCTAAGTCATTCACAGAGAAAGTTAGACATTATTCTTACGTTAACCAAGTATTAGAAAAGTTATTTAAACTCAAAATCTTTACCTCTTATTTTTTTTCTGAAGTAGAATTGTATACATTGTATAGAAAGATATATTTTATGATTACATGTTTAAACCAAAAGCAAAATAAACACGTTTTAACATTTACAAAAGCTGTATTAAAAAGAATTCAGGGTTGACAAAGATAACATAATGATTTAAAGAGTACCTTTCAGAATTACTAAACACCATAAAACTAGTAACTTAATTATAATAATTAAAATGGATAGATTTTTGTTACCTATATTGTTGTCAAGCGTCTGGTGAGCGTCCCTCAGGTATCTGTTCTGAGGGTATCCATTCTGTCTGGAGGAGCTGTCATCCATAGATGCAGCAGCTCCAAAACCTGAAACACAAGAATTAGAAATAGTTTCAGCCAGCTGATGATGATAGTATCAAGCTGAGATCTTTCTTGTGCCAGCTCTCACCTCCTGTATCCAACTTTCTTAGATTGGGATGGCTGGCCTGGTACTTATCCTCGTGTTCTCTGCTACCAGATATGGCAGTCTGTAGTCTGAGACAGTTAGGGAACCACTGTTCAGCCAATCAGTGAAAAACAATATATAATCCCACCTGAAATTACTTTATCTGCTCTGACCAAGTTTCAAGCTGTGCATTTAAATAATATGTTGTATCAATGTCTTTGTCAAAGAATCATAACAACACTTCATAATCAAATAAATTATGAATGTTTCATCTAAATATGATTAATGTACAATTTGCAATGTTTTTCTCCTCCGTTTTTTTATGTTTATAAACTTTGATTGAAATTTCATCTTAAAATCACAGAAGTTGCATTTTCCAAAACATGTTACAACAATATGGTATGATCTGGATTTAACTCAAACCAACAGAAAATATTCACTTTTCTTGAAAACATGCTTTAATGCCAGTAACCTCTTGCTTAACAAAAGGTTAAAGAGCTGATAAACACACACTAATCTGGTCTACAACAAACAGGGAAGTGACGATAAGTAACTGACACGAGAGGAGGAAGAGAAGCTTGCCTTTCATTAGCCTGATAGGCCTTTGGCTCTTCAGGTGTAGGCTTTGTTTCTGGTTTACCCTTAAAGTAGTTGACAAGTCCTCCCCACACACTCTTGATACTGGTGATATGCCTCTGACTGGTTTTCAGGTCTTCATCCATGTTGTCTAACATCTTGTCCGCCCGCTTCAAGACCTCACCCTGTCGACCCAACTCCTAGAGAAACAAATGCCAAATAAAAAAGTGTATGTAAAGATGAAGAATACAAAATTACAGCATGCAATGACTTTAATTATTTTAAAAGCAAGAATTGTGTGCACAGATTTGGCTTTCTCTAAAAAAATATCAAAATCTTTTTATCTGTATAATTGTTAAACTTTTGTTTTAAAAATTATTTACTGTGGCATCATTGGATCTCAGAAAAAGAACAATTGACACAAATCCTTAAAAATCCAGTGTTACCATTAATGCTTAGTAATATAAAAAAATTATATAATTTATTGAGGGACAAAAAAATGTCAACAACAATGATATAGGGAGGCTTTAAAATTCAATAAGTCAGTCAATACATGTGGCCTGACAGGCAGAACCTTATTTGAAAAGTCTTACAAGATGGAGAATAGATTATAAACAGAAGCATGAATTTGATTTACATTACAGTTTGATTGTACTAAAAGATATTTTACTTATAAACAGTGCTGAAAAAGGTTTTTGTACAGTAATAAAGCCGTGATAAAATGTCACTATGAAGCCATAAATTTCTGCAATTCATCTGTATTTAATTTATCACAATTTTTGAAAATAAATCATTAGGTATAACTAATGTTTTATCACTAATTTTAATGTGTTCTTTAAGTTTGTTTTGAAACAAATAATATCTTAGGAACTAGTCTTTTAATTTAAAAATGTATTGGGATAATCATCAAAACTGCCCCATTCGGGAAAAAAAATTGTGATATATGTTTTTTTTGTCCTTTTCCTTCAGCTCTAGTGAACATGACTTTCATAGCAATGATGGGTGCTGCTGTAGACATCTGGCTGTACCTCTGCAGTTTCCACACCTATCTTCTCAGATTCATGGATGAGGCTCAGCGAACGGTAAGAGCTGTCCACAGCAGACTGTGCAGTGCGCATCACTTCCTGCTGAAGGTACCTCTGCCTCCTCTCCGCATCAGTCATCCCACTGTCACTTTCATCTTCAAAGCCACTCCTTTTGGGCTTAAAATCTTCCTCATTGTCATCAGCAAATGGGTTGAGGGATGTAGGGTAAGCCATCTGTGAAGGAAACACAGTGTTTTGACTAAATAGTGTTATCTAAAGCTTTTAGTGTGTAAGCAGGATTAGCTTTAGTCAATAATGAGCTTTTACCCCGGTATGTTTTTGTTATGTAAACTCCTGAGTGAAGTTAAGGGCATTGTGTGAAAGTAAAACAAAATGCTGACGTAACAAATGAAGCAATCAGACTGGACACGAACTACATGACAAATTCATATTCAGTTAATTTTACTAATTATTGTTTAACACGTGTGAAGAAATATTCTTTAATCAACAATGTAATTTACTCTGGAAAAGAGTTAGCGTTTGTATCATAGTTGATAACTCAGTAAGCAACACTGTAACTATTACATAAAGCACTCTATTACCTATAATTACAAAGCTTATTATTAATTATGAAAAGATGCCATAGTAATTTTAAGATTTGTTTTTAAGAGAAGTCATTAGCTTTGACGAACCTCCACAGAAGGAACGCGACGTTTACGTGACAAAGACAGCTAAATACATCATTAGTTGTAAATGTAGCTGTATTACAAAGACAAGCTTGATCGGTTTCAGTGTTTTCAAGGGATAGCTTTTGTAGAAAGACGGCTAAGCAGCCAATCAGATACTGACCCATGGCCACACCCGGTAGTAAATAAACTACAGCTCAGGAGCGTAAATATGAAGTTTTTTCTACTTCTATATTGGATTCAATCTAAATGATATTTCAAAAATGACACTAAAGACCAAAATGACAGATAAACCTTTTCAGTATCGATGCCACAGACGTTGTTGTCGCTCGCTCAGCTGACGGTTAGCACTTCCTGTCACGTTTGCTGACGTAGCTGCGTCATATCGTAAGGGCCACTACTGCGTGACAAAAACGCAGACAGACCGGAGCCAGCTGCCACTCAAATTAAAGAATGTGTAAAGTAATTACAAATAAGACTTATATAACTGAAAAAATTAAAATGGACATGTTCTGGTACGTTACTGTTTCAGTAAAGAATAAAATCTATTTTGAGTTTTCATCTTCTAGTTACCAATTATATTCAATGTCTTTTACCAGGTTTTGTCATGTTCATTATTGCAGTATGAGCTATTCCTGACATTTGTACATCTCTCTCTTTTTTCTCCATTTGAGGTAAATGCTGGTTATTAATGCTAAAACCGGTTTCCTTTTAGAAATATGAAATGTCTTGCCCAGTGGAGCCATTTTATGAAGAAAAGTAAGATATTTGGTCAGTATTTTTTAAAAAGAAAGTGAAAGAAGCTAAACTTAAAACAATGTATATGTGAAAAGGTTTTCTTTAAAAATGTAAAAGATTATTTCCACATAATGTGATTTTTTGTGACATTCACAAATTTAGCTTAATCCCCTCAGAAATATAGAAACTTGGCTTTTCATTGTTTATGAAAGAGTTAGAAAAAATATGTGACCACAATTTAATCTTCAAACTGTAAAAAGGTGTCTGTAAGAAAAATAATAATTTAAGTATTTATTTCAAAAATAATTTTACATTTTAATGTTTAAAATATGAACATTATCAGAATCAGAGGAGTCAGAAATAATTTAATTACCAAGTCTGTGTGCATGATCATGAGACTTGTCGTGGTCATTGAAATCTCCCTTTCTTAATATAACAAACCATAATAAAAAATAAAAAAAAACCCAGTCAAAAATAGTATTGGACTAAAGCAAATTGCCTGAGATAAACAGAGGACTACTCACAGCTGTGCAATGGGACACTACTTGTGTATTCAGTTACCGGTATATTTAATACATTTTAATATTAATGGAAAGGAAATATATTTGTGTAATTTATCATTCACTGAAAAAAATCTGTTTTTTAGATTAATTACACACAGACATAAGCCTGAAATCTTTATTTCTGTTAATAATGATGATTGTCCGTCTTCAAAAGGGACTTTTCTGACAAGCGGACCAGAATGCATATTCTAATTTAATGAATGTGACAATTTAAATATGAAGTACCTGAAAATAAGAAAAGCAATATTTTTACAATGTTTTATATACAAAACCTTAAGGGATATTAGATAGTTGGTGAAACATGCAAAACATGAACAATAAAACATATTCTTATATAAACCCTTTCAGCGGTACTACCACTACTACTACTACTACTACTACTACTACTACTACTACTACTACTAAAGATGATATTAAAAAATAATAATGTTTTGTTAATTTATTTTGACTGTAAAATTGTAATTTTCTTTTTACATTACCTTCTTTATTGCTTTGTGTGTGTGTGTGTGTGTGTGTGTGTGTGTGTGTGTATTTATTTATTTTGCGTTTAACAGCTGGCACTCGCGGCTGGGTTTGTCCGCGCTGAGCTTCCGTACTGCGGCTTCCCCAGCGCTAGTAGCCGCTGCTCGGCGGACTCCTCTCGGTGTCGAATTCATTCCGCAGGCTTCATGTAGAGACGTAAACATGGCTTTGGTGGGAGGCAGTTCGAGAGGTTTTTATTTCAACACAGTGCTGTCTCTGGCCCGCTCGCTCGCTGCCCACAGACCTGCCACTTTGGAAAAGGTGAGCAAGAAGGAAAAACGAACGTTAGTTAGTCGAGTTGGTCAGAATGATCAGCGCTGATGTTCAGGGTTTCGCTTCGCTTCCGCACAGGCGATGTCTTTTTATTTTGACCACAGACCTGTCAGCAGAGCTGATATTTGACGGTTGTGTGAGCATCGATAAGTAGGAGTAACTATTGCGGGGTTTTCTTGTCTGTATTTTTATGTAATGTTTGAGAAGGAGTGGAATGTAGGTGAGAAATATTGAGCTGTTATTTACTGCATCACACTGGCAGAGTAGTCCGACTGGATGAATCCTGCAGTCAAACAGGTTTACATATCATTGACGAGAGCTCACTCCTTATACAATTACTGACCTGTTCTTTACAGGAGATCAAATACCGACCTTTATTTATGATTTTTTCTTTCAAGTAGTAAAATAAGTCCAACATGTTGAGCCAGGAGTCCATACGTTGTCAATTAAATTATTTTCTTATTCAGCTTCGAGTTCCAGTGACACGTTTACACTTTGCCATAGGCATCGATGTCATACTAAATTAAATAAGTTTTCACCTTGTAGACTGAAATCATTGCACATCAAAGTGAATTTTCAAAACGAGCATAAGATGCACAGGCTAAAATGTTGTTGGAGATTTTGATCAGAATAAATACAGGCTGGATACATACACACACTCACATCTCTATCAATTTTGACTGGACATTTGACCACATTTCCTATCAGAAATAATAGATCAGGATTAGATATTTTGATTTTCTGTATCCCACAATATTTAAGCATGTTCTACAAAGTCAAGGGGATTCTACTCACTTAATGTTATCTGGTACTAGCTTTAAAAGCCTCACCATAGCTGTTCCAAACATCCCTCTTGTTATTCTGGCCAAATAGTTTAATCTTTTTCTCATCTAGTCATAAAATGTTTCCCACAGAAATAAATTTGCTCATCCCTGTGGGCCACAAAGTTCAGTTGTCTATTTTATAGTAGGAGCTTCTTTCTACCAAGAGTTGTGTGTACATATCCTGCCAGGATTATTCCAGAAGCATGTTGGTAAAAGCATGTGATTTCCCTTTGACTAGCAAAAGTTTATTCAAATATTAATCAAAGGTGTGTTTGAGTCTTTATTACTTCTAAGCTGTTAAACTTGAGCATTCAAGTTGTCGTTTTCACAATTCTTAGAAGTTGTGTCTTGTGTAATTATTCCATCCGAGAAAATAAAAGTTTAAATATATCACTAAAAGCTCAAATAATATATTAGTCATGCTGATGATGAGTGTTTGTAAACTTTAGAATGTACATGTATTTAAGCTGATATGGTAAACAGATAAGGCTATAGATAGTAAACCAGTTTAGATTGTGTGTTCATAGAAAGCACAAGATATGAATTGTTGTGAAGATGTGCAGAAGGCACAGTGTTGGACCAAATAGGCGTTCTCAAAGAGATAGATGGCAATTTCCAATCGTCAAATTCCAAGTGAAATTTCTTTTAAGCCATGTTTGATATACACAACATTTCTATAACAACTGAAAGTAACATAGTTACTTGATTTTGCTCTAAAATGGCACTATGTGCCTGGAAAATATTTAATGCTCGCTGTTCAAGATATTCTCAGTACCTACTCTCTACTTCTGTTCTTCATTTTTTTGAAATGATCCACAATCACGGTCATCCAAGTTCTAAGATTCCTGCCTCCTTTTTTCTTTCTTTCTTTTTTTTGTATCACAAATGACAAAACATATTATAAAACTTCTGGACTTTCCAACTTTCCTAGTTCTCTTGTATTGCTGTCTTTGGTCAGGTGGTGTATGTTTTAAATGTAAATTCATTTGTTGTTCTCTGTTTTAGGTCCAGAGGCTGCAATGTATGTGTCCAGTAGAAGTGCGTGGTGTGTTCATTTTAGACTTGCGACGCAGAGATGCAGTTATTGCACTCGCTGTGTTTCTGGTGGAGTCTGGCCTACAGGTAGGTGTTAGTCAGTGTTGCCTTAACAGAGTAGTGGCATTTTGTGTTCAGGTCTTACCTGTATTTAAACCAGTAGGTCCATAAGCAGCATGTTTCACTTCTTTCAGACATGAAGAGATATTCATTTTATCATGAAAACATTTAAAGTACAAAAAATATTGGTACTTTTTTGCATGGTGAACCCCAAATAGTACAACTGGTAATCTAATACAAAAAAGTAATGCTTTATATTTTATGTTGTTTTCATTTTTCGTTTTTAAAAAAATGCATTCACTTTAATGTTTAACTATCAGTCAACTTCTGGCTTCTACTCTCTCAAAAGACTCCACATTATGCATATCACTTTTATAAGCTTATTCTCATAATCTCTTTAAGAAGGTGATTAGACATTCAGCTGACCCTGTAAGCCTCTAAACTGATCACACTGAGACACTCTTCCTTACCCTGGGAGTGTATAGAAGTGATAGCTTAACTTTCACCTTAATGTTGTTTAAATATTGGTATAGATCCCAGATCGGATGTCAGATTTTAAGCCTGCCTCATAAATATGAGCTGTCAGAACTTTCTTGGTAAACTAAAGTACTCCCTTGTGCGTTTGTTTGTGATGTGTAATGATTTGCTTTTCTCCCACAGCACAAAGAGATGGTTGTTCCCTACTTGCTGAGCCTATTGAAAGGCCTTCCACGGGTCCAGTGGATCGAAGAAGGGTTGGGAAAGAAAGAAAAAAGTATGTGAAATCCTCTTACCTTTGATTTACAGCAACCTCTTTTTACATGCTGCAGCAGTGCACCAAGAGAACATTTTTGTTTTACAAGTACAAGTAAAACTCCTTTTAGAAGACAGTGATCGAGGCAGTGATTTTAATGTGTCTGATGACAGCTGGTTAAAGTTAAAGTCCACCCACTACTGGCTGGCTCTGGCTCAGTTTGTACCTATGCATCATCATTTTGTTGCAGCCCACTTCCATTTTAAACTTGTAAATAAAGTATTTTGTACTCTAATATGAGTATTTCAGTGAGTTATGGCCATAAATGCTGAGAAAACATTTCAGAAAGAGCTTAGACAGTCGACACATGTGTTATCATGATGGATGACTGTCTTCCAATCAAATCAAAATAACTCAGTGACTTCATATTAGTAGATAATATGATCTTCCATGGACTATGAGTATATTATAAACTATGTTGGTTTCCATTCAGGCACAAAACAGCTTCATGGCAGATATGAATTGAGTTTTATTTCATATTAAAAGCAAAAAGTGATCAGAACTATAGGAGGGAAAATAACCTTCTAGTTAGATTTCTGAGTTTCGAATGGAGGAAGAACAGAAAATAGAGCAGAGTTTAGGAGTAGGTGGGAATAGCACTCCATTAAAACCAGTGGTGCTGTGGTCATTTATTGGTTTCTTTATACCATCATGTCATACTGTATGTAAGCTCAGATTAGATGGCTTGAAGTTTCTCTACTAAGACATACTGTATGTTGCTGTTTTTATTTGTTTGTTAAGCATTACTTCTGCAAGTACAATATGTTATGTAATATATCTGGCTCCTACTGTTCTGAGCAGTTAGAAACTGTCTCCTTTAAGGGACTTATATTCACCCACCATATTAATAATTTTCTTTATGTCTTTTAATCTTGTTGATTTTTATGTACAATATATATTTATGACTTTTTTTTGTTTTCCTTTCTTGTTTTTCAGATTTCCTCCCAGTTGCAGAAAACTTCAGTTTTTGTCTAGTAACAATTTTATCAGATGTGGCTCAGAGAGACCCCGGGTCCCGACTTGATGTCAGTTCAAAATTAAGTGGTTGTTTATGATTTTTGACTACAAGTTAACATTTTTGCAAGTGCTAACATATTATTTGTTACCTTCTCTGCAGATTTTAAGCACAATACTGGAAGTCATGCAGGTACTCCAGGATATGGTCCAAAACCCTGATAATCATGACAAAGGTACATACACAAGTTCCAAAAAAACAACAACAGTTTGTTAGATAGTGTTTCTGAAAAACAAAGCTTTAGGGCGCCTTTGTTTTTGCAGTTTTCCTTTGCAGGTACATTATCCCCAGTCTGCTCGGCGTGACTCGAGCCTTTGGCCGCTACAGCCAATCAGAAGAAGCCCTGCTGTCCAAATTGTTCCGCAAAGATTTGCCTCAGATCCGCTGCCCCACGGAGGAAAATGAAAGCATGCGACGAAGATCCTTCAACGACTTTCGTTCTATTATGCCTTCTGCACTGCTGTCAGTGGTTCAGGGCAACAATGTGAGCAAACGCTCAGTGTCCAGCTTGGATTCCTCTGTACAGGTTGGTGTGCGTTGTGATAGAAAGTTGGTGATATTCATGAAATCTTTGTTGTCAAAAAATTTTACGTGTTTGCTCACCTTTAGCATTCTTGTATCCTGTGTGACTTGATTACTGTTAAAGGTCGAATTGGTTAAAATAAATGACTTAAATTTTTCTGATTTATGAAATGTCTTTTAATTTTCTTTGTGATAGACTCTCACAGATCCAGCAGGCCAGTCACCTTGCTCTCCCACATCTCGTAGCCTACATAACTTTGAAGGTAAAAGTTAAGAATCTCAATTTGTCTTGAACACTTTTCTTCTGCAAAATTATTCATACCTTTTGAACTAGGGCTGGGCAATACGGCTGAAAAATGTATCACGATATGAGCGATCCATATCAGTCGATATCGATAATTTTTGATTAGTTCTTTGTTTTAAATACCTGAAATACTGCCGACCTGACATGACCTTTCCTGTTTCACTCTACTCTGTTTTTTTCTAATTTTAACCAGTTATGACATAGAGTGGAGAAATCTGGCCATGAGAGGCTAAAGCCTTTCCTCTGCCTACATCCCCCAGAATGCCGTGTGGTTCTGAACTGGAGTTCAGTGAATTTATTGAACGTTCTATCGGATGTATTTGCCATTGATATTGATCATGTGTCTATTGTGAGATATCTATTATCTATCTATCTGTATATATATATATATATATATATATGTATATATATATATATATATATATATATATTTATTTATTTATTTATTGCCCAACCCTACGTTTAATTTGTCTTTAGGTTCAACTGTATTTTATTACACATTTATATGACAGACTCGCACAAAGTATTGTTTAATTGGGATGTGGAAGAAATATGTTTTTTTTTCCAAATAAAAATATGAAAAGCGGCATTAGTTTGTATAAAGTCCACCTGAGTCAATGTTTTGTAGAACTACATTTCACTGTAACTTCAGCTGCAAGGGATATGTGTGTGTCATGTATAGAGACAGACATTTCCTTAGCTGTTCTTGTGACATAGCCCAACATCAGTCATCTTTGAAAATAAGCATCTAAACCATCCATTGTTTCATTAGCTGTGTCTTTGGGGCCATTGTTGTATTGGAGGGTTGCTTAGCCTGTCAGCTCAGTCAGTTTAGGTTTGTCCGTTTATGTTGCAGTTGTGCTCTTGATTGTCCACTTTCAGATGAATGATTGAACAATGCTGTGAGATCTACAAAGTTTAATAACCAAACACCCTTTAAACTTGTCCATAACTTTATCCCTGACTTGTTTGCTGTGTTTCTTGGTCTTCTTGTTTAAATATTGTTCTCTAACTAACCTCAGAGGCCTTCAAAGAGCAGCTGGATTTATGCCGAGTCAGTCATATATCAAACTAGACTTTTGGAAGTATTTGATTGCGCTGACTTTTTTTTCTCAAGAAAATCAGAGAAATGGGGGCTGTGCATATATACATTTGACATATTTAGATTTTTGTTTGTTAAACAAAATAATAATTAGAGCCATCTTCTACTTCTCTAAACTGCAGTGAATAAGGATGAATCTGACTAAACTTAAAACTTCTGCTCTGCTTTGTGTTGGTCTATCATATAAAATACAAATAAAATGCTCCATTTGATTTTATTCTGTAATAACATTTGAGAAAGTTTAAGGGGTCTAAATACTTTTGCAATGCACTTGTTTATGAGCTGTGGGGTTTATGTAAATATTTATAATGTTTACTCAGAGAAAACTGTGGTTTGACAGAACTGCCTTTAATAAATACATTTAAATTTGTAATTGCTGTTTCTTATTTTATGTTATTTATTTAATGCTTACCTTATTGTTTCCACTAATCTTTTTATGTTTCTGATTTTTTTTCCACAGTTGCTGTCCCAGAAAGCAGCTCAGTAGAGCCTGAGTACTATTTCACTACAGTCAGCTCCAGTTTCTCAATGTCTCCTCTTTCCATGGGTGCCAGTGAAAATGAGGTGGAGGTTCCTCTTGATCTGCTCCAACATCTCCTCAGAATGGTGCAGTAGCTTTTTTTATTTTTATATTTTACATTTGCTTCTGCTGATTTCCATTCTACAAATTTGAGCAAATCTTGTTGATTTACAGGTGAAAAACTTTGTTTCCGACTCTTTATTGAAGACTCTGGACACCACTATGACCGAAGTTACAGAGGTGATTAGATAAAAGCAATTTGTTTAGAATATTAGCAGAGTGCAAATATAAATATCACTTTCTATCAGTGGAATAATTTATTCATTGCTTTCTTCCTTTTTCATTCTTAAAGACTAATGTTGGAATCAACCTCTATTACAAAACATTCAGTGACCCCATGTATGTGTGTGTGTTCAAAATGCTGCGAGACACACTGTACAACTTGAAAGGTAACACATTGTTCTTTTTAATGTACTAAAGCTTTTAGTGGTACATTTACTACTGTATCAAGCTGCCATATTGTATTTCCAGCCTTGAAGTCTCCATTTGTGCGGGAAGTACACGACTTTGTCCTAGAGCAGTTTAGCAGCAGCCAGTCGGAGATACAGCGGGTACTTCACGATACGGCAGCGTTGCCCGGGGAACAGAGCCCGCTCAAGCTTCGATGCCAAGCCAATGCTGCCTGTGTGGATCTCATGGTGTGGGCCATCAAAGATGAGCAAGGTAATCGATCGGAGCAGAACTCCACTATCAGAGAGGATTTGTATAGTTTTATTTCTTCTAGATGTGTCATTTTGGCTGTTTTTTTTCTCTTTCCAGGAGCTGAGAATTTGTGCACCAAACTGTCAGAAAAGCTTCAGTCAAAAACTTCTAGCAAAGTTGTTATTGCTCACATGCCCCTGCTCATTTGTTGCTTGCAGGTTTGTATATAGACAAAAAACATACAGAGTAAGAGGAATATGGTACCCAAAGTACTGGTCATTGGATGAGAACTCGTCATTTACATTGCTTTGGTTTGTTTTGTCTGCTCTGCCAGGGTCTTGGACGACTTTGTGAGAGGTTTCCTGTTGTTGCCCACTCTGCTTCGATTTGTCTGAAGGATTTTCTTGTCATTCCGTCCCCTGTTCTTACTAAGCTCTACAAATATCACAACCAACTCAGCACAGGTACATGCCGCACACACAGACTGTTTCAGATGCACCCATCAGCTTCTTCCTGACCTCAGACTTTTGAGGATTAATGTTTGGTTAACTAACATTGAAATTTACAGAACCCTTAATGATTTTTGGCAGCTCTGGTGTAAGACGCCTTCAAATAAAAGTAGCTTTAAGCTGTATATACAAAACTATTACTCTGAAAGTGTTTGAAAAATTCAATTCTTAGTTAATGTACATTTATTCATTTGGGTAAAAAATACTACAGCAAATAAAACACCTAAATGTAATGACTTTTGTTATGTGTTGACTTGGCCCTATGTTTAGGATCAATATCGTTCAAAAATAATCAAAATACAACACATTTTAAGTTTTCTGTCACAGTACACCAGTTTTTTTGTTTAAAATGTCCTGGTATTTCAAAGACTTCATAATGTCATGTCTTTTTAACAGGATTCCTAAGATCTTTAGGGGAGAAACAGACCCTCCTCTGTACTGTTATTCTTTACAACATTATTTTGTGTGTTACTCAGAGTCCACCTGGAGTGTTGCTCCTGAAAAGCCAAAAATCTTAGTATCCTATTAAAACCTACTAGTATTAAGCTAACATTATGTTTATAATTGTAATGGAAGGACAGAAAAGGATGTTTTCTGGCATGCCTCCCAGACACAGTTTAGGTTTGTAGATTGTCAGATAGTTGTGGTGGAAACAAGGTGAACTCCATGATACCACTTTTTTGCTGCAAGTCTCAGACAGGTTGTTTTGGATTTTATTTAACCTCTCTCCATCCTTCGCACTGTTTGGTAGAAAAACAAACGGGTTCTCGTCCAGTCTTGCTTGTCTAGTTCCAGTCGTTTTAAACTTTTAATTATTACTCTGATGTTTGCGGGGGGCAAGTTTAGCAAATAACTGTTTAGTTACTGCCATTTCCTGACTTAATAAGATTAAAATTGACATTGACATACAGACAGCATCAGTCACTGTTGCTGTGTGTAACAGCAACAGTGACTGAACTGTTCATTGATCTGAACAGTTACAGATTCAGTGCATTTCAGGTTACAGATTTTTTTTTTTGCCTGTACTGTCTGCACAGCTTGGTTTCTGATAGTTTACCTCTTACATTTAACACCCATTGTTTTCTTTAGGCACAGGAGAAATTAGGATAAATGTGACGAATGAGTATAGTCAGTCAACCGTCAACATGTTCACAAATAAAAGAGACCAGCCCTCCATGTACGAGCAGCTCAGAGACATTTCCATCGACAACATCTGCAGGTAAAATGAAAACACACCAGGCACATCTGAGAGTTGAACTTCTGAGTTTTTTTTGTCAGTGTTCACTCTGTTCTTCTCCCTCAGATGTCTCCAAGCTGGTTTGACATTGGACAATGTGATCGTAGATGCCTTTTTAGCAAGTCTCTCCAACCGTCTGTACATTTCACAGGAGAAGGATAAGTGAGCTGCATTTCTAGCAGAAAGTTTAGCAAATCTGGTTTAGTCACCCAGAATACATTCAAATGAAGGTGACTCAGAGGAATGATTTTAAAAATATAACTTTTGCCTTTCTCAGGGATGCTCATCTAATTCCAGAGCACACCATCAAAGCGCTGGGTCATATTGCAGTCGCTCTCAGAGACACTCCTAAAGTCATGGAGCACATCTTACAAATCCTTCAACAAAAGTTCTGCCAGCCTCCGTCCCAGCTGGACGTGCTCATCATAGACCAACTGGGCTGCATGGTCATCACAGGGAATGTGAGTCCAAAGTGATCGCACAACTCTGCACCTGATTTAATCTATTTAGGATTGGAGGGAATATAAAAGTTTAGATTGATTCATGTAAAAGTGCATAGAGCTTAAATGTATGTGTTTGGTGGCAGAGGAGGAAGATTTTATATTGTCACAAGATGGACTTGAGTGTTTCTATTCCTGTGCATCTGGTGGGTGTTATCTAATCACTCAACCTCTGTGTTCAATATGTGACACATCAGTTGGTTTTTAATAGGGTATCTTGTGACAACCAGCCATTGTTGATTGTGATGAACTACATTTAGGAGTTTAAAATAGATCTGCAGTTCACTGATTAGCATGTTATCTCTCGTCTTCTTTTCTTCTAGTCGTACATCTACCAGGAGGTGTGGAATCTGTTTCAGCAGATCAGTGTGAAAGCCAGTTCTGTGGTTTACTCAGCCACCAAAGACTACAGAGATTATGGTTACAGGTCAGGATACATCATAGAAATATATTTTTATGATGTTTCTAATATTTTAGTATCAGATTTTATTTACCAATGTGTTACCGTCATCCAAGGTTTTTAGTCTCTCACAGGAGAACTGTTTGTCCTTCTCTTTATATGAAATACTTTAATTTTCCACCATCTACTTGTCCTCTGAATGCAGAGGTCTTTCAGTTTAGGTATTCTGTAAGAAAATCTTTTTTTTTTTTTTTTTTTTAAAGAAAGCCAGATTAAATTGTATTGTGATTTTAATGAGGGAAAAACTTTTTTTTTCTGTTAAATTCTCAAGTTGGAGGTTTATCATTTGCCCTTAAACTTCTTCTTTGGCCTCTCAAGAAACTTGAAGCAATAACTTCATTATGTTTTTAACTAAGGGGCAGTTTGTAATTTTAACCCTAAGTAATTCATGTTTCTGTAGACTTTAGCTCGTTCTCAGGCATTTTTTCATCTATCCAACGTTTTTCCCTTCAAGGCATTGCTCTCTGGCTGTGATCAATGCTTTAGCAAACATTGCAGCCAACCTGCAGGGGGAGCAACTGGTGGATGAGCTGTTGGTGAACCTTTTAGAGCTTTTTGTCCAACTGGGACTGGAAGGAAAAAGGGCAAGTGAAAGGGCCTCTGACAAGGGAACAGCACTGAAGGTGTGTTCACCACTGCCTCAGCATCCAAACACAAAAGGAAAATACGCATTGCTTTTTTATGTTAATTATTTTTTTCTCTCCATAGGCATCCAGTAGTGCTGGAAACCTTGGAGTTCTTATTCCAGTCATAGCTGTGGTAAGTAAGTACTTAGAGACGGTTGGTATTCAAATAGTTTTAACTTAATTTCCAAAGTAAAAGTATTTTACTTTTACTTAAAGAATAAGAAAAATAGCAAAAATCAAAAACAATAAACAACAAATTCCATCTCATGACTGTAGCCGTTTTAAATTCAAGGTGTCAAAAATCAGTTAACGTCAAAAGTTTAGAAAGGAATTGATTTTAAGATTTCTGACTAAATAGGTATTATTTTCAAGCTTCATGAATTTCTAAATGGGGAAAAATAAAAAAAATATATATCATATAGGAGATAATTTCTTGAGTAAGACAGAGGCAAACATATTTTGAGCAGAGCAGCCTCTGCCCAGTAATAAAAACATTGATGTTTTGGGGATTATGAACACAAATTGCATGTGTAAGAAGTTGTTGTGACTGGATGCAATATTAAAGTTCTGTAAGGACATTGTGGTTGTAAAATTCGATCTGACGCGTTCTTTGTGTTTTTGTATTAAAAACTGACCTACTAAATATGTTTATATCATTATGTTAACCTCAGGAGTTTTAGGTTAGTTCAAAGTAAGTTATTAAACCAAATTTAGACACTTTTCTTCATGTAAGAAGAATTTTAACAAAAACAGATTTTATTCACTTTTCTGATTTGGTTTTATATATTTTATTATCTCACCATCTGTGGTGTTTTTACATTTTGTTTGAAATCACCATGATACAGCATTAGAGTATCTACAGTGACATAATAATGTCTGCACACTTCTCCACCCACCTTGTAAATTATAAAACATTAACAGACAGATAACAAGAGTTCAGTGAGCCAATCAAACAGACTTCGTACTTTGAGCAATTTGAAGAAGTTTGAGTGTTCATTCTGAGTCTAAATTGTTTTACAAAAAGAAAAGAGACTCCTGAGAAGTTGTTTCAAATTGTTTAGATGATCAGTTCTGTGAGGGGTTTACCACCCGGCCAATGAACACGAGGCAGTCTGTGCGGTGCTCGTAGATCAGGAACAGGAATGGATGATCTACTGTGAAGCGAATCTGAGAAGAGAGCGGCATGAACCCCACTTGAGTCAGGGCCGCAGCTTCTGTTCCCTCCTCGTTCACAGTGATAGTTCCCTGGTGCTTCAGCTGCAATAACACCATTAAATATTTCAGAATATGAAACGATGGTGAAGACCATAATGTCATTGCTATGTTTTACTCACCCAGTTCAAGGCAACTTTTTCTGAAGTCATTCCACTGAAATCTCCACTCTCCTTGAAAATGTCAGTGAGTCCCATCTCCTTCAGATTTTCAATCAGGTCATAGTTTTGCTCCAGTTTGAAGCGAGGTAACGAGACCTCACGAGTCCTAGCAGAGACAAAGGATGTTGTCGTCACAATTAAGCACAACTAAATCTGCACTATTTCCACTGAAAGGTTTATTACTCAGCAAGAGTAAATATTGTGTTACCTTGCTGATATTTACCCAGTTGTTGAAGATATAAACAGTTTGACTAGTCTAATAATTCATCTTCCTGTTTTTTGCATGTCTTTGCTGAACATGCTGATAACAGCTTATTTACTGCGACAGGGCATTTCTATTGAACTTTTGTACTTTTAAAGGAGTTTTTGCAGGTGCTAAATTTAAATGTTCTCTTGCATTTCCAGTAAGTCCCTATTGCAGTGATTACTCAGCATCACAACTATTTTTTCTGTCCATTTGTGTAACAGTAGACGCAGTGATGAACTGCTTTGTAAACAGCAAATACGGTCACTTTAAATATTTGCTTGTGACTGACCTGTTTGTCATGTTCTTGAGCCACTTGTTGACAACAGTTGGTGAAATCTGCTGCTCCAGCGTCCTCATGCCAGTGATCTTCCTTGGCAAAGCAATGAGCATGCTGATGTTTCCTGTGTATGGAAGCTGAAGATAAGAAGGTTTATATGCTGGTTAGTTTATTATGGATTATTTTGTGTGCTTGTTGAATATAAAGATTAGAGCTGCACAAAATATTCAATCTCCATTGTCATTGTAATAACTGTTCAGGGCAATCAGTCATCATGAAGGCATCAGTCTACAAACTATACCTACAGTAACAGGTGAGAAAAACCAGCATTCCAGCTTTTCTAGTCTCCCTACATTGTCCTCTAGCCCATTTAATTTAAGAACAACAAAGCAGTTACTGTTGAACCCTCCTGGTTTCAGACTTAAAACCAACCTGCCTTTGACAGGTTGGTCTACTCTGACTCACTCATTTTAAAATTCCTGATGAAAAGCCATTTGTTTTCACCCACTTTTGATTCTTGCTGAAAGAGACATCTTTACTATGGAGTTATTTATTGATTTTACCTTATTGGATATTTATTGATATAGGAGTTCCTATGCAGTCCTGAAAATTCTGAAATTTGGAAAAAACTTTGCTTCTCCAGACTTTTTTTCCTTGTTGAATTTCTTCCATTTTTGTCTAAAGACAAAAATATAATAATGCTTGAGAGGTGGAGTTGTTGCTTCATCTTTGATTTGCCACATCACACCTCAATTTTAGCATTTCATTATCAAGGTTTAGTTTTTTTGACTCACAGAGTGAAAACATATATAATATTGCAATTGCAAAGAATTTCCTGGATGCAATAGTTGGTAGATTATAAGTGCTCAGACATCCTGCGTTCTTACTCAGTGACTCGATTTATGAGCTCAGTCAGATGAAGTCCCACTGTCCTTTACACCAACACCTGATCTAGATTTTGGCCAAAAGACTAAAGCTCATGGAAAATGGTGGGATCATCATAGCATGACCTCATGACAATGGAGAGGAGAGAGAGTGGTGAGAAAAACATGGGTTAATCGTTGTCCTTGGAATACTCAACTAATTATCTCAATTATCCTGATATTGTTCAGCTCTAATCTATATAAAGCCACCCACCTGCAGGATGTCACACTCCAGCTCGTGGTCGGCAGCAGCCAGGTAGTTCCCTTTGTTCATCATCATCGGCACGCGTACGTTTGTTTTGTCATTAACTCTAAAGTTTCGATAGTAAGTCATTTCTTTCGGGAATTTCTGCTCCCACGTCCCTGTTTGTACAAGGACCAAAGACTGTCATTGACATTTATGCTTTGACATTTCTTCATTGTAAAATTGTATTTCTCTCACCTTTGAAGTACAGGTAGTTAAGTAGCATCAGGACCATATTTGGATCCACACTCTTCAGCGGCTCCTTGATCAACCCTTTGGTTAGTTTTTCAATGCGGCGGTTGGCCTTGTTCAGGAATGCTGGCTCTCTGAAGTCTACTGACTGTGGCTCGGCAAAATAATAGGCCTTCGTTTCGGTGCGGAAGGTTTCTTTTACTGACACGTTTTTTTTAAGGTAGACGTCATTGACAGACCGGAGCGTGTAGCCAAAGTTCCTCCTGAAAAGCCTGTGCGTCAACTTCCTGAACAGCTTATGGACTGTTGTGTTGTCGTAGTGATTACTAGCATTGACAAACTCTGCGAATCCCAAGGCTTTGTAGATCTGATGGTGAGTTTCAGATCCAGCACCTAAAGACATCATCCCCATGGCAATGGAGATCCCAGCAGGTGCCAGCAGGATGTTGTCAGTCTGGTTGACGTCGTTACGGATACTTCTGTAGAGATTAAAGCCAAAGCGGGCGTTCACCATGTTGAGGCGCTGAAGGCGAGAATGACCATGGAAGAGCCGTAGAAGTCTGGCTCGGCGAATCTTCGGGTCGGACGACTCGGCGAAGATGTCAATGTCTGGGGCCGGTGTGGCTATCTCGTCGATCTCATCCCCCTCGCTGAAAATGATTAAATTCATAATGCATGTTTCAAAATAAATTAAACTGGAATTTATGTCCTAAAATATACTACTTTGAGATTGTGTATACCCCATTATTAAAGTTATTTTCAATAAGTTATCCAACACAAGCAAATCCCCTGAAACTTACATGTAATCATCACTTCCTGCGGCCAGGATCTTATCAAAGTCAATATAATCTTCATCCTCAAAGCCGTCAAAAATGAGGACATTGGTGACAGTATTTTCTTTGTGGAAGTCCAAAGGAATGGCCTCGACATCCACTGCACTACCTGGCTGTAAGCCTCTAGGGTTTGGATTTGGGTCATTGAAGTGGGAACTGAGCTCTTTAATGCCGGCCAGGGACGGACTGGCCAGCATACACACCACAGAAATGACGGTGAACACCCACATCCTGAAGGCAGAGCAAATAAAACGTTTAGAGCAAAATGTTTAAGTGATTTGACAAATAGATTATACTAAACAACAAGATAAAAAGCCAAGGATATCTGTGTAAATTAGCAGTCTGTAAAGTGTCTTACCTTTACTGTGACTGGTGGGAAGTTCTGTGCTGATTTTGTTTGTAGGACGAAGAATTCAAAACTGAACTTTGATGTGTGCTTCTCTTGAACAAATAGACCAGATCAAACAGTCCAAAAAGTCCGCTGACTGACTAAAACCTTTAACTCTTCACAGTTAATCTCCTTTGTTAAAAAAAAAAGTTTATTCTTATTAATTATTAATTAATTAATTTCCTCTATGCTAACATGTCCTTTTAAAACCTTTTGTCTAATTTATAGGTCTTTCTTTGACTTGTTTCTTACATGTAACAACTAATTTAGCTGTTTGCATTGGGAAGAATTAAACTTAATCCTCTGGGTTAGTAATTATCCTACATTTGTCACCATCTTTTTATTATTTTTTTCAAACTTACAGTTGACCAGGCGACTTCCACCGATAAAAGAGGCCAAACCTCGTCTCCAGAAACTTTTCAGGGACTTCTGGTTGTACTCTGTGGTCATGGGTTTTGCTGTGGAAGGATCAGGTGAGCAGGAGATTGACTCCTATTGCATTCATCATCTTTGCAAAACTTCAGCACTTCTGAAGGACCTAAAATGAAAAGAGTTGGCACTTACAGTTTCATATTTTGGCTTGCTTTATTGGCCATAATTTACCAAAACCATATGAAGAGTTAATCACAAGTATTCTAGTGTCAGATGTGAAGCCATCTCTCTGAGAGCTGAAGATTGGCCCCAGCTGAGTCATTAACAGGTCAAGGATCCTAAACAGAGCAGTTTATTTAGAAAAATATGGGCAAAAAGACCAAAATTGACATATTACAAAGACCTACTCAAATTGTAAGCCTCAGTTTGATTGAAAATATGTGTTTGGTTCTTTATTAAACCTGTGCAGAAAAAAACAAAGCAATCTGTGAAAGAATTGTTGGCCAAAAGTCTTCCATGATGACATGACAGACTTAGGTCATACAGGAGATGGAACTTGAACTTACTGTAGCTAAAGGTGGTTGTCAAATGCAGGTCTATTTCATTAGTTTATTGATATATATACATACTTGGTGTGCTGTGTTTTCAGGGCTTTGGCCAGAGGAATGGTACGAAGGCGTGTGTGAAATCGCCACAAAATCTCCTCTCCTTACCTTCCCAAGTGGAGAGCCTCTTCGTTCTGAGCTGCAGTACAACTCAGCTCTGAAAAATGACACAGTGACACCGGTACACTCTTAAATAGCTATATGCTCTTAATTTGATTAAATTGCAGCAGCAGGTTGTCAGATTGTGAATCTCTGTCTTCTAGGCCGAGTTGAGTGAACTGCGATCCACAATCATCAATCTGCTCGACCCTTCTCCTGAAGGTGCTGTCCTCATCAACAAGCTCGACTTTGCCATGTCCACCTACCTGCTCTCTGTCTACCGATTAGAATACATGAGGTCAGCTCATCTGCCTTTACACCTGCCATGTCTCTTCCATGATATATTAAAATTGGTATGTGCAGTTCTTTGATAGTTTTCTTACACTTTTACTGTCAGGATGTCCCGATCCAACGATGCCGACAGGTTCCAAGTGATGTTTCGGTACTTTGAGGACAAAGCCATCCAAAAAGATAAATCTGGTGAGGGCTTAAACCACTTTAGTTCACATATTATTTGTAGTTTATGATTAACTTCCTATACTCAATGTTTTTCCTATAGGAATGCTGCAGTGCATCATTTGTGTGGGTGATAAGGTATTTGATGTCTTCCTCCAGATGATGGCTGAAAAGGTAGATGAGTGTAATCTCTGAACAGGCAAAGACTTAATTCTTCAGTTTGGGATTATGAGCATTTTTGCATTTTTCTTGTTTTAGCCAAAAATTAAAGAACATGAAGAGGAGCTGGAGCGACATGCTCAGTTCTTATTGGTCAACTTTAACCACACTCACAAGAGAATCCGCAGGGTGGCAGACAAATACCTCTCTGGCCTGGCTGAAACGTGAGTCGACATAGTTTATATATGCTCAGATTTTTAATAAATAATTGTCTCAGCTAATTTTTGTGTCCCTTAAAAGCTTCCCTCATCTTCTGTGGAGTGGTAAAGTCCTAAAGACCATGTTGGATATTTTGCAGACACTCTCTCTGTCTTTAAGTGCTGTAAGTATTCACTAAGAGCTGATGGGGAAAAATATCCCTCAATGTGATGATTGTTGAAAGCTGTTCTCAGTTGGGCAGGTTTTACCAGCACTACTTAGTATAAAGTCCGGACACAAAACAAGGACATTTTCCAAATTTCTAAATGTATTGAATGGAAAAATTGTGCAGTTTGAACCTGAGGTGGTAGGTTAGAATATCAAAGTATGCCAGCAAAAAAACAACAACAAACAAACAAACAAACAAACAAACAAAAAACAACAACTTTGGAAATAAACTTAAAGAACAGGTAGAAATTTGTTCACTAGTCAATAAGCATTTTAGTAACTTATGTAGGTACTAATCTTGAGGTTTAAGTAAAAACCAATTACAGTATATTTTTACACACTCAGCAGGACTTTTCATGCAGAATTCATTGAATAAAAAAGAGCAGCTATTAAAAAAATATGCAAGTATCCTGCATATTTCTCAGGTAATATGCAGGATACTTGCTTTTTGCTTTGCTTAATTATTATACAAACAAACTTAGCTTCTGCTCTGTGGTGTGAAAAGGTGAGCTCTCACTTGCATTAGAGGGCATTATTTTCACTTACTGTGTTAAGAAGTAATTTTTGACTCCTGGCCCAACAGTAGTAAAGGTTTAAATGTTTGAAGTTATATAATAAATGATATATTTCCTTGTTCTTTATTTAGGACATTCACAAGGATCAGCCTTACTATGACATTCCAGACACACCTTACAGGATTACTGTTCCGGACACATATGAAGCTCGAGAGGTAAGTCCAACTTGTGAAACCACACTTGGACACTAGAGGGCAGCGTACTATTATTTTAGACATATGTATTGATTTTAGTGTGAATCCTCAGAGTAAAATAATGTGAACAGTTTGTGATAACTGGTACACATATTAGTTTTTGTAAATTTGATACACTGTCCTGAAATAAGTTAAAGAGTGAAGCTAATTTCTGTACCCATTTAGTGAAAATATTTATTCATCTTGATTAATAAGTTTTACATTTGCATTTCATTGCAGAGCATTGTTAAGGACTTTGCAGCACGCTGTGGTGAGATCTTAAAAGAAGCAATGAAATGGGCCCCTTCAGTCACCAAGTCCCACCTACAGGTAGGTTTCTTGTTTTAAAAAAATTCATAAAATGAATGGAATTTTATTTTTTTTACCAGAATAATCAAATCAAGGTTGACTTTACAAAAGTATTTTATGAGGTTAATGTTTTCTGGTAATTTTCATGCAGGAGTACCTGAACAAACATCAGACTTGGGTGTCAGGACTCAGTCAGCACACAGGCCTCGCCATGGCCACAGAAAGCATTCTGTACTTTGCAGGCTACAACAGGCAGAGCACTACACTGGGGGTGAGTCACAGATACACAATAATACATACTTCAAATCATCATAATTTTAGATATTAGATTTAAACAAAGATAAAGACTATAAGGCTATAAAAATGGTGATGGTCCCATTGAATGGCAAGCAATTACTAAACCCTTTTAGCCAGATGTAAGCAAATGCAGTTTACATCTTGGGCATGAATCCCAATTTAATAATTTATTTGAAAACATATTTTTCCAGAGGGTAGTGAGGATACAACACAGAAGTTCAATGAAACAAAAAAAAACAAAAATGGGTTCACATTAAAAGTATATTTTCTCTAAAATTATACAGTCATGCTGTCAAAATTATACAGCATGAATGGAGATTGACGCCGGTATCAGCCGATGTTATTCATTTTTAACATATCTGTTTTGGTGCGATAAGTAAAACTGGGGTGATATTAATGGACAGTGTTGATTTTTATCTTTTTGTCACTTGTGTGTGTGTCTTGAGTGGGAGTGGATGTGTTGATGATGTAATATTTGTTTCAGCATGTAACAGTAATGCCTCGAAGGACTGAGGGGAGCAATGTCAGCTGTGTGGTCATGTATTTTCACAGTGTTGAAAGTGTACAGAATTAAATAACACATATCTGTTATTGGTCATCATCAATATCTATATTATCAGTACCTTTAGTAAATATCGCAACCTTATATTGCCCTCATTGGTTGGCTGCTTAATAAACTTTGGTATTAATTGCTTTCTTTTACAAGAGCCATTTACAGCAGCCACTTGGCTTTTTCCTTGCCACTGGGGAAGTCTTGTTTTGTGCAAATATGTTATATTCAGTTTGAAATCCATACAGTTGGCCTGTAAACAACCGATATCTGCCTGTTTACGGTACTGTACGGTGTGTGTGCATGCTCTGTGTGATGTTTTTTTGCTTCCTGAGCATTTGTTATATGTTCCTGTGCTTGCATTCTGCTCAATCTGTCTTTTTATTTGCTTCATTTGTTGTGTTTTGTCTTTATTTAACTGTACCAAACTGCCTTCCTGGTTGCTTGGCTGATTTATGGCTTACCTGGTTACTTACCCACAATGGACGGTTGTGGGTAAGTAACTGGTTGGTTACTTACCCAATGACTGGTTACCCATTTGGCTAACTGGTTAAACTGATGCTGTCTTCCATCGTGCTGCCAACACTAGGCTGCTTTCCCTCAGGTTGGTCTCAACACTAAATACAGAGAGACAAGGTTTAAGCATTGCACAATAATTTTATCTTAAACTGTTACTGCACAGATGCACGTTTTACTCTACAGGCTTTTCACTGTTTGGTCTTAAGTTTTACAAAGTGTGTTTTCTGTGTAGATCACTCAGCTGACAGAGAGACCAGGGTGTGTGAAGAAGGATTACTCCAACTTTATGGCATCACTCAACCTAAGAAACCGTTACACTGGAGAGGTAAAGATTAGCATTAAATTAGTTTCCTGCAGATTTTCTTCAGACTGCATGATTCATCAATCTGTTTGTGTTTTTTTTTTAGGTGGCTGGTATGATCCATTTTTCAGAGGTAACTCACAGCAACTCTGACCTTACCAAGCTGATGATCAGTCAGATGACCAGCGCTCTAGAAAGAAAAGATCCTGAAGCCTTCACGCAATGCATGTTCAAGATGGCTGCTCTGCTTATAAATAACAAAAGTGAGTACCAGCTCTCCCCCATTCCGTCTCATAAAATCAAAATAGGAATTTGCAATATGATTTTGTGCTTTCAGTGAGTTAATCTAAGTTGTATTTCAGACTGTGATCCACAGCTGCTGCACCATCTGTGCTGGTCTCCACTGAAGATGTTTTCAGAGCATGGGATGGAAACTGCTACCGCCTGCTGGGAATGGCTGCTTGCTGCACACAATGGGGTGGAAGTGCCAGTATGTATTTCCTACATATTTTGAAAAAATATGTCACCAATGTATTAAAAAATGCCTGTGCATCTTTGTGTTTAACTATCGTAATTCTTTCCATTTTAGTTCATGCGGGAGATGGCCGGAGCGTGGCAGATGAGCGTGGAGCTGAAGATGGGTTTGTTTTCAGAAACTCAAGCCGGGGCCGGACCCCTGGCTGTCTCGGAGGAAAGCCAGCCTGCACCCTGCGCTCCCGATGTCATACCTCACTTCCTCTGGATAGAGGTCAGTCAGATGCAATCGTTCAGTTTTGATCTTTGCTTTTTGATTTTTCTGTTTTAATTTCACTAGTGTTATGTTAAAGTAATGTAAAACTGCAGAAAGCACAATTCAAATGTTTATCAGAAATCACATGCTCATACTTTGTTCAACGACCGCCTGACTGACTATTAGTTCATAGTTTTGGTTTTTACAAACCTTACAAAATAGCCCTACCAAATCGTACAAAAAGTCCTCTTTAGTGTAGAAGTTGTTGCTGTGGGAAGAACACTTAAAACATGCTTTTGCTCTCTCATATTAGAAGACTAAAGGTTTACATACCTGGAAAAAGTTTTCATAATCTTGAACTTTTCACATTTTGTCAAGTTATAACTGTAAATGTCAAAGTGTTTTAGCACTGACTGAAATTTGGATAGTTTTGCTTGTTTTGCTGATTTTTACATTTCAGTGGCTTTTTTTCTCATCCTATTTGCATTCAGAAAGCAGTTGAATGAATTAAATTAATATAGACACACTTTTTAAATGAGCTTCTTGGTTGACCTCTCAAAATACAGAAATGAGAGTATTAGTACATCTGTTCTGAATTGTTTTAAGACAGAAAACATCCTTGTTAGTCCCGTACGTAATGCTGGACTATTTTAATACTGACTCACGCCAAACTTTTTCCTGCTCTGCTTTCAGTTCCTGGTGCAGAGGTTCGAGATAGCCAAATACAGCAGTGCAGACCAGGTGGAGATCTTCATTTCCATTTTGCAGAGATCTCTTTCACTGAGTATTGGAGGATCCAAAAGCAACATGAATCGACACGTTGCTGCCATTGGGCCAAGATTCAGGTATTACTTGTTATCATCAAAACAGTAAAATGATTTAAATATCACTCTGATTAGTAAAAATACTGAAAAACCACTGAACTATTACAGTATATCATAAACTTTTCTTCTCTTCAGACTGCTGACTTTGGGTTTAACTCTACTACATGCTGATGTTGTGACAAATGCCACAATCAGAAATATGCTGCGAGAAAAGATCTATTCCACAGCCTTTGACTTCTTCAGGTACAAAAGCGTGTATAAAATGAGTTTAGATTGAATAGAAATCTGTATTTTTGGATTTTAAACTGAATATTTTGTCGTAAACGCCTTTATCATCTCTGTTTTTCTGTAGTGTTGCACCCAGATTTCCCACTCAGGCAGATAAGAGGCTCAGAGAAGACATCAGTATAATGATAAAGTTCTATGCCTGCCTGCTGTCTGACAAGAAGTACCTGACTGCCACCCAGCTGGTTCCGCCAGGTAGAACAGTGACAAACGGTCTAGTCTTTTGCAGGAAATGAATTAATCATCCATTCAGACACACTGAGAATTCACTAATATCTCACTCTAAAAGGAATTTTCTTGCTAGTCAAATCAGATTTGTGGGGAAAAAAAACAGCTGCTGCTTTTCCAGGATCTTCAGAAACTGTGCATGTGTTCTAAATTTAAGATGGCTTTATGATGCTAGTGTTTGTCTAGATTCCCAGGAGATATCATTGAAAAGCCTATCTGTAATGGCAGTTGCAGATAGCCGGAACAGTCTGGACACAGCTGTTGGTCAGAGGCAGCAGATTGCCCAGGGATGGATCAACACTTACCCCTTGACCTCTGGGATGTCCACCATTTCCAAGAAGTCAGGTGAAACTCTCAGAATACCATAGTTAAACCTTCCTTCTTATTTTGATTTACTATAAACATACAGATCACTCGGCTGTTTCCGTAATTATTTTTGTAGGACTCTCTAAAGAAAACAACCGAGGAACCGAGCTGCACAAATATTACATGAAACGCAGGATTCTGTTACTGGCTTTACTGGTATTCACCTTCATTAACTTTTGTAATTTGCAAATATTCTGTAGTAAAGGCAAGTATGGAACCTGGTCCTTGATGATGAAAGGTCTTGATGCTTTTCCCCAGGCTAGTGAGATCGAGCGTCTGACGATCTGGTACAACCCGTTATCCACTCAGGAGCTCGCCATCGCAACAGAGCAGTCAGTGGAAACCAGCATTGCCAACTGGAGGTCCAAATACATCAGTTTGTCAGAAAAACAGGGGAAAGACAACGTCAACATGGCCTGGACTATATCACCCTATCTGGCTCTGCAGCTGCCTGCCAGGTATACAAATAAACAATAATTAAACCTCAGTAGGTTTAATTAAAAATATGTATTTGTTTTTTATTTGTTCGTAAATATTGAAGTTCAGTTTTTAGAGGGTGAATCCTTTTATATTTTTTAAGTCTTTATAGTTGCTTCTTCATCAGTACGTGCATTCTCAGTTTTGTCTTGTGTGTTTCAGATTTAAAAACTCAAAGTCTATTGTGTCTGAAGTGACACGTCTGGTACGAATGGATCCAGCTGCTGTGTGTGACGTTCCTGAAGCAGTAAAGGTTAGTGCTTGCCATAAAAATGCGATTCATCTAGATACTTGTTAATGCATTTGTAGTTAAAAAATAAATTTAAAAAAATACCTATTTCTGTTGAAAGCATTCACACCACTGTTAAAATTTCAAGTTTTGTTTTTTAATTGAGATTATGGCAAAATATTTCAAGGCTTTTCAAACCATTTCCATCTGAATTAACTTCAGATTAGCTCAATATTCTATGTTTCACAGGAGATGCAATGTTTTACTTTTATGCCAGAAATTAATGTACCTTATAAACTGATATCTTTACGATGGAGCAAGTTAAACAGAGTTTGTAACTTTAAAGTTTTTGATTAAAAGCTGCTCACTGATCTCATAGTTGATGTTTTGTTCCTGTTGTCCTTGTCGTTTTGCTCTGCTTGAACAAACTCTTAATGAGCTCTGTGTTTAAAGAAGAAACAGGGGAGACGGAGACCAGCCATCCCCAAAGAGCTGGATCATTTTCTACATTGCTCATTTTGACAATGTATACATGCTTTACACACCTACATGACTCATAAACAGAGCTTCCTCTGGAGTATTTTCTTTGCACCTTGTTGGCCAAGTGATGTAAATGTTGGCTAAGTTATATTCTTCATACTTTTCCCTTCAGTTCTTGGTGACCTGCCATACAATTGATGCGGACTCCCCAGAACTGAGTCATATCCTGTGCTGGGCACCAGCAGATCCACCAACTGGACTGTCCTACTTCTCCTCTATGTACCCTCCTCACCCTCTCACGGCACAGTATGGGGTCAAAGTGCTACGCTCCTTTCCCCCTGTATGCAAATACACACGTAAAATATGTACAATTACTATTAGTATTGTAAAAGCTATTTAATTTGTATTGATAAGTCAAAATGGATGCATTAAAAGTATTTTTTTCTCATTTATTTTATTGCTAGGATGCTATTTTATTTTACATTCCTCAAATTGTCCAAGCCCTTCGGTATGATAAGGTGGGCATTTAATTTTCTGATGTGGCAAATGTTTTTAAACTCTTACAGTGTGCTTGCACTCCTAACTTTATCCTGCATACACTTGAACCTAGATGGGCTATGTGAGAGAGTATATCCTGTGGGCTGCTCAGAAGTCTCAGCTGTTGGCTCACCAGTTCATCTGGAACATGAAGACCAACATGTTCCTGGATGAGGAAGGACACCTGAAAGACCGTGAGATATTTATCCAGGATCAACATGAGCACACAAACAACACATCCTGGGGGGTTAAGACTGTGAAAAAACAATCTGCTTTTTATTTTTGCTTTTTTTTGTTTATTCAGCGGACATTGGGGAGCTGCTGGAAGAGATGGTGGAGGAGATCACTGGATCTCTGTCTGGCCCAGCCAAAGACTTTTACCAAAGAGAGTTTGACTTCTTCAACAAGATCACCAATGTGTCCGCCATTATCAAGTAGGAGGACTCTTTAAACCTGAGTTTCCATTACTAGTTTTTCCAGCCTAATACTTGCTTTTTTAATCCCTGACTGGGAGGAGGGATCATTGAAGCTGAGCAGGACCAAAATGTGACGTGAACAGGCTGCTGTTCATTGATTGGCTTAAGGGATGAGAAAAAAATGAGGTTTTCACTGATGTAGCACAGGAAAAAAAGCATAATAAAACTCAAAAGTGACAATAATAGCATTTACAACCACAATGGAAGGAGTGGGTAAAACTGATGTATAATGTTACTATTTACAAAAACACGACCATCATGAAATGTCTCATGTAAATACTCCTTGTTGGTACAAAAAAGGTCCTTGACATAAATCTCTTTGCAAAGTTCTAATGACGACTGACATTCAAAGAATTGTGAAGCTATTTTTCTTTTTTAAAATTATTCCAACTTACTATTTTTTCTAATTCCCGTAACACTCCTAACTTTATCCTCTATACATTTGAATGTATAAAGGACATACATTCAAGTGTATATTCTCTATATCCTTTATATCATCAGTATTTAACAATTTTTCCTGGTTAAATTCTGTCTTAAGTCATGTTACCAATACATACATTTCTAGTCAAACTTACTGACAGTGAGTGAAACATAAAGAAGGCTGATCTTCTCTTTTAGTCTTAAAGTTACTAGTGAGTAGTTTTTGTTAAGGAGAACACGGCAGGTAATCTGTTGAGGTTTATGATGCTCTTTCCCAATGGCAAAGGTGTTTTGTTTCACTTCCTGCCTCTGAATCCCTTTGTTGTTCATTAATTTAGTGACTATTTACTCCTCTGTCATTTTCATTATCTATTGCCCTGGAAAACACTTTGCTGTGTTACCATATGTCACTGAATATGTGGAGCCAATGAGCCGGTTTCTGAGAGAAGGTGTTCTGTCAGCTCACAAGAGACTAAAAGTTTCCCCTCTGCCCTCATTACAGCACTAATTGCAACAACAGGGGAGGCCTCCCCTCAGTATTAGTGACTCTCCTCTGTGATTTGCATCAGAAGAACGCTGTCACTTGTGGTCTGAAGTCATTTAGTTTGATGCCCATAGAGCTCAGTAGTCTAAGTAACAAACATTCAAACACAAAGATTGGAAAACTTGTTTTTAACTTGTTTTTGTTTATGTTTTTTAGACCTATTCCTAAAGGGGAAGAGAGGAAGAAGGCCTGTCTGGAGGCATTGGCGCAGATTAAAGTCCAGTGTGGCTGTTACCTTCCCAGTAACCCTGAGGCCATAGTTTTGGACATAGATTATAAGTCTGGTACTCCCATGCAGAGGTGGGCCTCCAAATCAACCACAAATGATCAGTATTAGCAAATTATCTTTGTATGTAAAAAGTTTCAAAATAATTTTCTCCCTTTTGCACCTTTACTCAGCGCTGCCAAAGCACCGTACTTGGCCAAGTTCAAAGTTAAGAGATGTGGAGTGATTGAGCTAGAAAAAGAAGGTACTGCTGGTTAAAGTTTTCAACTTTGTGTGATAAATTGCCCAGAACATGTAAATATTTATATATTCTCAACATTTTGAACAACTTCCTTCAGGTCTTCAGTGCCATTTACGTTCTGAGGACGATACGGACGATGAGGAAGAGGCCAGTTTCTGCTGGCAGGCAGCAATCTTCAAAGTTGGAGATGACTGCAGACAGGTCTTGATTGCGCACATCAACCCTCCCTGATGTCATCTTTTAACAGATTATCTTTTTCTTACCATTTTGTTTGTTTGTGTGTTTTCAGGACATGTTGGCTCTGCAGATCATCAGCCTGTTCAAGAACATCTTCCAGATGGTGGGGCTGGATCTCTATGTGTTTCCGTACAGAGTGGTCGCCACAGCACCTGGAGTAAGACTTTACTCTTCCTGACACTAAGAAGTCGAAAAATATCACAAAATTTGTACCTGTAGGCAAAGGGAGTGTAGAAGGATAACTAGTCCAAATTAATTGTACAAAAGCTTTCAAGAACTAAAACATACCAACTCAAAACCCTCGTAAAATAAGAGATACTGACTCACATAGGGTTCCTATAAAGTCTAAAATAGTGTTTAATTATGTCCTGTTTTATTTATTTTATTTCTAAAAAGAAAATAAGTGAAAAGAAAAATATTTGGCAGATACTTTATAACCTGTCACGTTGTCTAAAGGATACACACATACATGCACACGCATTCTTGTTTTAGCAGGTTGAAAGCATCACTATTTTACAAGTTTATTAACTTTAAATTTAAAGTGAATTTCTCAGTGTAACTTTAAAATCCAGCTTAAGGGGCTGGAAATTGTGGCGCTATATGAAAAATGTGCATGATCCCTATTTACTCAGTTACTACAGAGTAGACCTTAAATAGAAACTACAAACTATTAAATCCATCCATCCATTCATTTTCTAACACCCTTGTCCCAGTGGGGTTGGGAGGTGCTGGTGCCTATCTCCAGCTAATGTTCCAGGCGAGAGACGGGGTTCACCCTGGACAGATCGCCAGTCTGTCGCAGGGCAACACAGAGACAGACAGGACAAACAACCATGTACACACACAATAACACCTAGGGAGAATTTAGAGAGACCAATTAACCTGACAGTCATGTTTTTGGACTGTGGGAGGAAGCCGGAGTACCCGGAGAGAACCCACACATGCACAGGGAGAACATGCAAATTCCATGCAGAGAGACCCCTGGCCAGGAATCGGACCCAGGACCTTCTTGCTGCAAGGCAACAGTGCTACCAACTGCGCCACTGTGCAGCCCACCTATTAAATTCAAGTGTTGAATTATGAAGTTATGAACATACTTTCTGTAATTCAACCTTTTTAAATATATGTAATATCTCTGCTTTCTTAGTGTGGAGTGATTGAATGCATCCCAGACTGTAAGTCTCGGGACCAACTGGGCCGACAGACAGACTTTGGCATGTACGATTACTTCAGGAATCAGTATGGAGATGAATCCACACTCGCATTTCAGAAGGTAAACTCACACAGGCTTCCTGACATTATTCATCCAAACGTTCCTGACACAGCAGTGTCAACTAACATCCCCGCTAACGTTTGTCTTGCCAGGCACGATATAACTTCATCCGCAGTATGGCAGCGTACAGCTTGCTGCTCTTCCTGCTGCAGATAAAAGACAGACACAACGGAAACATTATGCTGGACAGCCAGGGCCATCTCATTCACATTGGTGGGCACCTCTGAAGCATCTTTTTTGTTGTCGTCTCTCTAGAATGTTTTTGCAACGCTTTCACACAACATTTGTGCATGGAAAGAAAACTTTAAAAAGTCTGGCAACATTTGCAAAATATAAAGAGCCTTTCACATATATTGGTACTCCTGGTGAAGATGTGTAAAAAAAAACAAAGAACCTTAAAATGAATTTATTTTTGATTTATATAGCAGAGTTTCAAATTTCTTGCTGCAGTTCTGTCAGTGAGTCTGAGTTTTTTTCTTTTTTCTGATATTAACACACATCTTCCCTAATTAAATCCCATGTTCTCTCAACTTTCTTATTATAACAAAAAGAGAGCCGCTGACATATTTATACCCCTGGGAAGCAAGAAATGATATGTTGCCAATTAAACATGTCTAGAAAAGGAACGTTTAAAAAGTAAAGTATATATTGAAATATAGTATAATAGTATATAGCATCTACATTTTTTTCTAGAAATTGTTGGGCGTCACTAATTATAGCTACAGTGAAAAGAAATCTTTGAATGTATAGTTATTCCTTCTATTTTATCTTTTGTCCACAATATTTATAGCTGTTTTAAAGTAGCCTCATGTGTATTTATAGTGGCAAAATATTATGTTATTGCCTTGCACTAGCTAGTCCCAACCTTTAACCATCACGGTTGTGGCTGTTTATGCCTTTTAGACTTTGGGTTCATGTTTGAAAGTTCTCCTGGAGGGAATCTCGGCTGGGAGCCGGATATCAAGCTGACGGATGAGATGGTGATGATCATGGGTGGGAAGATGGAGGCGACGCCTTTCAAGTGGTTCATGGAGATGTGTGTGAGGGGATACCTGGCTGTGAGGTGAGCTCGCAAAGAGACCGAAGCCCATCTTTAGCCCCCAATCTCAGGAGGACTGATGAAAAACGTGCAATGTTTAATTAATCAAATAAATATCAGGAACCAACTTGTGGCTTCCTGTAATGAGATTGCCCATCACCTAGAGGGAGCACCACCAACCTAGAGTAACTGTGTACTCCACAGTAAGGTAGTTTTCAAATAATAATACTGGTAATCCATTTTCCTGCATTGATTCAGGCCCTACATGGACGCAGTGGTCTCTTTAGTAAATCTCATGCTGGACACAGGACTTCCCTGCTTCAGAGGGCAGACCATAAAACTACTCACGTGAGTCTCGCTTGACTTTTGGTGATTTAGTGGTTCTGAATGAACACACTGGTGTTTAAAATGCCATTAGCTGTTGTTGCTTATAATGTTTCTGCACATGCAGTCAACGATTCAACCCTGGTTTGAGTGAGAAAGAGGCAGCTTCCTTCATCATTAAAGTCATCCAGAACTGCTTCCTCAGCAACAGGTCAGTGAATTAGATCCATGTTTCATTCTTTAATGTTAAATTACAGAATTGGAATTTAACTGATTCCTCTTTTCTTTTTCATACAGGAGCCGAACATACGATATGCTCCAGTACTACCAAAACCAGATCCCATACTAAACGTCAGTGCCTGAGCATGTGCGTCTGTTGACCGGTACATAATGTTTGTGCCTTTTGTTGAATTCACGTCTGAAAATTGTAACCTAGCTGTTTTTGCTGGCTGTTGGATATTGTCCTTAGTATTTGCTTTATCATCCTTTATTTATTGTTATTTTGAAATCAATCTTACTCCTAAGATTAAGATTGAAATACACATTGCACTGTGTATTTCAACAAGTATCTTTTGTTAATCTGCACGTTCATTAAATACTTTGTCAGAGTTTGTGCCAAGTTCTTAATTGTACTATTTGTGAATGTGGCTTCTGATGATCTTAATTGGGGTTTGGAATTTGACTGTAAGTGGATATTTTATGGTAACAGAAGTAAACCCGTACCAGTTCTGACCAATGTGGCCTATTCAGTCATCCTGTACTACTACATCCTGACTGTACTACTGTGCTTCTCTTTTTAATGGACCAGCTGGAGTTATTTGACCCGTGCCATGTGTTTTTACAGAAAGACGTGACTGTATCTGCATGGGTGTCACTGTGTATTTTGGAGTTTTTCATATTTTCCATTTCAACGGGTGAAAGTTTTTTGTTGTCTGGTACATTTTTAATGTTGGGCAGTTGCACGAAGTTAAATGTTAATTACAATTTGGCTTGTGTCCAATGTGGCTTCTGGCAGAATTTGCTTTTGGTAATTCAGATGGCTGTGCCTCATGTCAAATATTGTTAATTTAATTTCTTGATTGTTACTGGTTGTAAAAACAAACCTTCTCTTTGTATATTTATATCCATGATCCACTTTCTGTCTCCTTTTCTATTTTCTTGCCTTTTGAATGAGAATGCAGATATGAAGTTAAATAAAGTTCTATTAACTAAAAAGACAGTTTTCTATGTTCCAACATAAATCATAAATAGGACATCTGGTGGTAGATTTAGTTTAAAATCTATTTTGATTTTACGAACTTGTGTCAAATACACCTGACATTTAAGAAACCCGTTGACATACTTCAGAGTTGGAGAATAGTCCATGTTTCCTGTCCTGAATTTGTATTTTTAATTTAGAGGTTTAAATGCAACATTGTTCAAGTAAAATGTTCCTGATATTTGAGTTTATGGAACAAAGGGAAAATAAGGAAAATGAAACTAAGGTTTTAACACAAGTCTATGTAAAATAAAACTGTTCAAAGTGAAAAAACAAACAAAAAAACAATCTTAAACTGAAATGAAAAACATCTAATCTCTTACATCATTTCTTAATTTTCAAAACATGTTTTTTTTACAACATACGAGTTGTATCTTAACTAAACATTATATATTTTAATATAGATCTACTGAACTTCATTGGATATTAAAGGTGAGGAAATAGTTTGATTCAGTTTATTCATAAGTTTCACCAAATACCAAGACAAAGTAAACGGATCCAATTTATATCCAGTTTTCCAGAATCAAACTGGTCCAAATTAATTTCAAATCAGTTCAGTTTATTCCAGCACTATTCAGATTCACTCAGGTGACAATTTAAAGCGAGATGGTAAAATTTTATCCAGCTGAGGATCTAATTCAGATTGCATCATGTTATTGACTTAGCCACTGTAGGAATATCGTGTAATCCATGTAATTACAGTAAAATTTAACATTTTATTTGTGAATGGATTCCCTCAATTAGTCTGTGTAAATAACATATTGATTTATGCTACTTAATTTATTGGTTGAAATGTAATAAATCAGCTCAAAATATAGTGCTGTTGTACTATGCTTATTGTAAGTTTCCATCCACCAGAGGGCAGCATGTGACGTCACTCTGTGTCGAGCTCTTAATTGCCTTTCTTGACTGATTGGAGGATAATGGCACTTACTCGATCAATCAGTCAATACTCCGCCTGTCTTCTGCATTATTGATCCTCGTGCTTTGAGGTTGTTGCTTTTCACTACCTGGAAAAAGAAAACTAAAGCAGGGGCAAAAACACTCATAGCTGAGAATGATCTTGATGCTGTTGATGCTTCTCCTAGGTACACAGAGATACAGAGTCTGATAACTGACAGCTGCATTAGTTTACAAAGGGGCTAACATGTTCTAACCTGTTTCAAATGCTCTAGCAAAACAGATAGCTAAAAAAAAATCCATTGCTGTTTAAAATGCATAATAAAACCAACCAGGGCATTTACAGATTGCCAGGTTTACTTTGGTTTCTTGGCTGCACCTCAAATCTCCATGTTCTCCATCTGCAGACAACCTGCCAGGAGTAAATGAAGGGAAAACAGAGAAAGTGATTAATTCTATCCACTTACTTTAAATGTTAATCTTGGTAACATTTAGCTTCAGCTTCAGTATCTGTCAGTAATTTATTTATTCAATGAACTCTAATAAGAGCAAAATGAGGTCTTCATTGGAGTGCTTTTGATGGAATGTGGGGGTGGGCTGTTGAATGTGTCACTGGAAGAAAATGAGAGCCCTCAGGAAAAAGCCAGCACAGCTCCTGTGAACACACTGGAGGCCAGGCAATCGTTATGAGATGACAAGAGTGAGAGCACCAAGGAAAGACAAAGAGGTGGTCCCACAACAACAAACTGAGAGCCTTATCTGTTTCACAGCAAACACATCTGAGGTTTAGTTAAAATAAAGCCAATATGAGAGAAAAGATGCAGATAGGTGGTCCTGCACAACACCTGTTTTTGGCGGCATCCAGATGTTATCAATTTTTGCAACAGCTTAATGTCCATACAAATATTATATAGTCACTGACTGCTTTATTAGACACAAATTGTGTGAATAGGTTCAAAGCCTTTTTCCGTTCAATGTTGTTTTAATTACATGTGGCATATCCTTAACAATATGTTGGAAATATTCCTTTTGGTCCAGATTGACATGAAGGCATCACGCAGCTGCTGCACATCCACAATGCAATTCAAATAGCTGAGATGCTAATCAGTGTTAGTGTAATCAGTAAAGAAATATATTTACAAAAAATATGTACATCAATAACATCTGAGTTTCCAAGTTATTATTCTATGTTCTGGAGGATTTCCATCTAATATTTTCAACACAGAACTTGTAAATTCAAACTTTTTAGTACAAATGCTTGAACATCCATGTTGGATATTGAACTTGAAGCTGCTCATGGACTTTCCAACTTTGCATTCTCACTGCCTGATTTTACAGCTTGAAATTGAGATCCAACTTTTGAAGTCCAATAGAACCTCCAATTACTCCTTCAGCCACCACCACTGGGTGGCGTCATGCAAATTATTGCTTTTGTATGGCGTTTTATAATTTAACTTTTTATCTGATTTAGCTTGGCTTTTGTTTTTGCTTCTACAAGAAAGCAAATACCCTGCCTGAGTAACAAATACATAGTCTATAACTGACTCTTATCAATAACAGAACAAAAAATATGAGTATTGTAGGCCTAAGGAGGAAATAGTGGAAGTGATTTTATTTGTCCTAGTGTTAACTAAAAATATCAATTATAATGTTTCTGACTGATATCTACATTTTAGATGACTATCCAATAGGTGGAATTTCAGTTTTCTTTAAAGAAATTCTTCCTTTGCTTTGGTTTCGTATTTTCTCCTATTCAAACGTTGGCCTCTGTATCCTTTCTTATCACATGAATCAAACTGCAGGGCATCTTGTGACACATTCATGCTTCTTTCGCTGGCGAGGCCATGGCTCAGTATGCCAGCCATGTGCTATACCATAATTAACTCCTCTCTGAGCTGTTGAGCAGAAAGAGCTGTTTGTCCGGATGAGCAGAGCAGACAGTCAGGCCTATTGATGAGGCGCTGGGGCTAATCAGGAAAAGAGGCCGTAACACTGAATAGCAGAGTTGACGCAGGTTTTTCTATGGCTTTAAAAAGACTGTTTGCCACAAAAACGTCAACCTGTAGCTGCAGGAGTTGTGTTTCTTTTTTTTATGCTTTCATGCAGCTGTAGTATGTGAGCGTTGGCCTGCAGCTCCAGGAGAGGACCTGAATCATAGTACTTCAGCTGGCTAGTACAAGATGGCTTTGACTACAAATGGCTTTAAATAGCGCACTATAACTGTAACCTGTTCTCTGAGCGCTTATGGTGCATACCGAATGCGTAAAGATGCCGTCAAGCTGAGATTTTCTGCTTTACTTCCCAGGTGAATGCACCTTTATTACACATCATTCATCTTCACACTTATTGTTTCTCTCTATTACTGCATAGTTTTAAAGACAATTTTTAAAAAAACGTCTGAAAGGACTCTAAATACACTTTTAAAGGGGCTATTTATTTTATTTTACGACAAATAAGTTTATAATTAAATAATCTATATTTTATTTTGTTATAATTTACACTAAGGCCTACATTCCATGTTTGCATGTGTAAGCAGGAACAATAAACTCTTCAGCAATCTATGTCAAAATAGCTTGAAGCACCAGCCTTAAAGTGGATAAACATAATCCTCATGACAGAAGATTTTACACGTTCGTGCGTGTTTCAACAAAAGACAACTGGACATGTTCTCTTGTTTGTTGAAGATGTTTCCTGTCACATGCAGAAGACTTCCTCACTTCTGAAAATGGATTAAGGTCCATTAAGGTTTCATTAGTACATAAGTACATTAGATGCATGTCACAGATTTAAATATATGTACCGTCATACTGAAAAACATTTAAAATGTGTTCAGAAGAGGCTCATTTGTCAAGTGTTGAACATTGTTTATTAAGCCTATATTGCTGTATGTTCGTTTTGTTTCTCTGTAACATTCAAATCTTAAATGTCATATTTTCATCAGCTGTAAGCAGACAATAAATAACAAATATAAATATTTTGAAACATCACTCCATGTGGCATTCATCTACATAATTTGTGTTTCACTTGGTGAATAGTGTATCAAAAATAATAACATTTTCAATAATATTGCCATTTATTGAATGGGTGAACTAAGCTTTTATTTCATTCAAGATAATCGTGTTTGATATAAATCTTACAAGAAGGGATTTTTCATACAGATATGTTGTGTTTTAGCCATTTGTATGTCTACACAATCCTGGGGATAAATGTTGGCCTCACAGTTGTCCAACACACAGACACTGACATCCTCCATATAGACTGAAAGTTACCAAAGGTCATTGCTAAAAATAGCTGATTGTTCACAGAGTGCTATTCCAGAGCATATTAATGGAAAGTTGAGTGGAAGGAGAAAGTGTGATAGAAAAAGAAAAACTAGAAACTGAGATAATCACAGCCTTTATAGAGTATCATGAGGCTGCTTGGACTGCTTGGATTAAGTGCCTTAACAGCCACCAGAACACTCTACCACACTTTTTCCTTCCACTAAACTTACCATGGATACAACTCTATGAAAAGTTAGCTTCTTTTTTGTGTAATTTTTCCTCCTTGTCTGATTTATCAGTAATTGTCAGCTGGACTACTGTCAAGCTATCACTTTTCCTTATGATTCTGACGGCCATAACATTCCTGTATTAAAGACAATTTTAATTATTCTTTTCTAATTAACTATTTTGGGGCTTTTTGTGATCAGTAATCTGTAATAATCAAAATAATTAAACAGAAAAGGACACTTGAAATATATTGATCTCTCTGTGATATGAGTTGTACTTTTTTAATAGAATTACCGAATCAACATTTCTATTACAGTATATTCTGAATTATTTTTATTCAGTATAATTTGTATTTGTGAAACAGAAAGCAAAGAAAAACACAACCAAACAAAATTTTCCCATTGATTGGTGACACATTGTCTGGCTTTGCTGCAATTCACATGTAGCCTCAGGGCAGCGCTGGGGTCGGGCAATCCTCTGCACTGCTGATCATTTGTGTTATCTGATGTTCTAATGACTTAAGGGAGAAGTCGGACCTAAGCAGTAATGGTTTACCTGCCAGCCCAAAGAGTGGCAGCAAAACCATGATTTAAATGTGGGCAGGAAAACACAAGGAGGCTACTCACAAGAACCTTTTCTCCCATCAGTAAGACTAAATCCACGCATGATGAAATTTCATTCTAAAGTCCTGAATTTGCATAACAACTCAGTGTTTTAAAAGCCATTCGATGTCTGCTTCAATTAAATCAACTCCAAGACACACAATGAGTTGTCAAGACACACGCCAAAGCTAAAACTTTCTCCTTTGTCCTTCCTTTCTTCCTTCTTCGGTGATTCTGGATGCCCACATGTTATTCACTTGTGGTGGTGCAGCTGAATGGGCCCCAGTGTTCGAAGTCTCCTTATCGTTTGACCTTTGATCTGTTTGGACAGCGTGACCAGGAGAGCTTGCAAGTAAGGAGAAGCGAGACAAGGGAGCAGAGCAGAGGAAAACCATCTCATTTCAGAGCAAAAACCTTAACTTAGGAGTCCAAGATGGTTCCTTTTAAATCAAGAAAACACATAACACTCAAGTCTTTTATGCAGGATTTGTAGATTAAAATTCAGTTTTTTGTGGTGTGCATTTTTGTAAGTGCACTCAGTAAGTTAGAGAATGTATGATAAGATTTGTTTTTCAGATTAAAGGTACCTTTTTGACAATAATGACTTTTTATTAATCACAGATTTTTGTATGAAAAAATGGTTTTTCTAATTGTCTAATGTAAGATTTTCATCTTTCGTGTTGTTGTTTTTTTTTCGCGTGATAAGCAGAACATCCCCAATATTAATGGAAATAAAAGTTTCAAAGCATCAGTCTATGTGTGTTTAATGTTAAATTGAATGGGAGAGTATATGTCATACAAAAGTATTATAAGAAAAAAGCAATTATATGTGTTTGCACAAATAAAAACTTGACAGATGTTAAATAAGTCAATGATTTAAATACATGCCAAATACAATAAAAAGAAGAATCGATAAATTAATAATTTTGCATCTTATTCTGACTTGAAAGTCAAAGTTCACTGGATGGCACCAGGTTGATGTGGGCTGTAATTATGGGTTTGGCCAGCAGAGGGCTAAAGCAACACCAAACTGAAAACTACCAGCTTATTAGTCAAAGTATTTGCCAAACAGCCCAGAAGACCTGTGAAGAAATGTTCATTAGCAAACACTTATCTTTTTATTACTCCTATTTTGCCTAACCAAAAGTTTACTTTTCCTGTTAAATTTTGTGCAATAAAAGCTAGTTTTAATTTAAAAAAAGCAGAAAATATTCTATGATCTTAAAATTATAGATATTTGCTGAAAATATGCTTGAGATTTCAGTTTGAGGCTGAATCAGAGTAATAAATCACCGTCCATGGCAACCAGTCGGTAGCAAAAAGCCTCTGCCACTCTCAACCACCGTAGCCACTGTTACCACGGAGACCCATTCAGATGCCCGGTGGTGACCTCTGACCCGAGGGGAGCCTGGTGAATGTAGCTGAAAGGGGCGGCTGGGCTGGGGCATCTGGGGTATCATCTGGCGCCTAACAAAGCCCCCTCGCCAGCTGGGGAGGAGGGCAGGAGATGCAGAGTGAGGGAGCCGGAGGAAAGGGGCACAGAGGAGCGGGGAGCGGGGAGAAAAAGAGAGAGCGCCCTTTTCTTCTTGCCCTCTTCAGAGAGAGTGGCCATTGACACTGTGCATCTCATTAAAATCTGTGCACCCCCCTCACTCCCTCTCTCTCTGGTGCACAGGCAGCTGCCTCTCCTGCTTTGACCATTCAAGCTCAAGTGCAGTCCACTGCTGGATAGAGAGAAAGAGAGACAGACAGAGAGAAGGGACTCAGAGGGGAGAAGGGTAGATGGGGGGAACAGAGACCCTGGACATATGCCACCACCACTGGGACTGGAACGGCTGTGCAGAGACCGGCATTGTGTTCCCCTTACAGCTCACAAACTATCTTTTTACTACAGTCGATGCAAAAATAAATAAATAAAGAAAGAAAATAATAATAACAGTATCTTCTCAGCCAAAAAAAAGCAAAAAACAAAAACATTTTTTCTCACTAATTTGAATCCTGTTAGAAAAATATTCTGTCATAATTTTACTGGCCTTTAATAAAACTAAAGTTACGATGTCTGTGCATGTACATAATCAGAGTTAGGTGTGATATAATCCCTCATTTTTAATGCCTAATGCAATTAAAACAGAACTGACTTGGAAATATGCTTTAGTTTTTTCAAATGTAAAGCAGGATATTGCTAACTTGTTATGTCTCTGTGACATGCAGTCCTTTAAGTTATTTCTGAATTCTCAGATGGACAACTTCATCATTTTCTCAGACAACAAATCTGTTTCAAATATAACTGTAGAAGCGTATTAGTGGCCATAAGTGAGCTCAAAAGCATTGTGATGTCACTGAGGCACCAGACAAAACCTCGCCCAACAGACATTAGTATAAAACATGCAAACAGCTGCTGGGTGGCAACACACGTAATCACAGATGACAAACAATGACTCACAATGACTCACACACACACACACACACACACACACACACACACACACACACACACACACACACACACACACACACACACACACACAATCAACCTTCCAGAGCCCCTCTGGTGTCCCCCTAACCCCTGAAAGACATTGTGGATGTGTGCAGGTCTCTCTGAGGGTCACGGTCATGCAGTGTTTGTGTTATGTGTACGTGTGTTTTTGTGTGTAAAGTCAAGAAAGCACAGCAGGGATTCTGTCAGAACAAAAAAATACTGCAACCTGTGCAATAGGTTGGAGTGGGGTGTGTAGTCTGTCATAAGGAAGAGGAGATACTAATATGATGGGCGGGGCTGTAAGGAGAGCCGGTTATGGTAATCAGAGGATAATGCTGCAGGTACTGGAGAGTGAGGCAAAAGCAAAGCTTCATTTCCATCGGGTTGTATTGGTTGGCTTATTGTGTGATTTTTAGGTGCAGCCAGACTGAAAGCAGGATATCCACAGAGACCAGCCTAAACGCTCCCTCCCTCTCTGTTTCTCTTCACAAGGTAGTTCGAATTCCTAAATTCAAGGGTACAGAAACAGAACCCCCCACGTTCGGCCCCCCTTTCTGTCATCTCCACTGATGAATGGGGCTTTGCGTGTGGATTTTAATTACTGCCCTGTCGATGTGGGAATTGGCCATGCATTAAATTGGAATGAGACACATTTTTTCCCCTCAGCAGGGAGGAAAGAGATTGGAGGGTAAAAGGAGAACTTGGTTACTGTATATTAATTGAACTGCTACTAGTGCGAAGTTCTTGGAAAACTGTGGAAGGCGTAGTAAGAAATGCAGACTTTTACGTGAAGACAGATGAAAACTTTCTCAGAGCAGAACTGCATGCAGAACTGGTCTTGGAGCTCAACACTGCTGGACCAAGGACATATGCAGTTATGACGAAGGACTATTTGCGTCAATTACTTCTGATTAGAAGGGACATTGTAGAGGTCAAATTCTATTTTGTGGTCTACCTGAACAGCACTGCAGCATAAAGATAAAATGAGAACGAAAATTCAGATTGTAAGACTGCTGTCCAGGGGAGCAACAAATGCATAAACAAACACCTGGTGTTTTTTTTATGTCTAGAAAGCAGAATGAAGACACTTTTTCTTATTCTCCCCAGAAAGCAGTAAATAAATCATCTGTGTTCTAGAGCAGATGGCGTAAATGTTGAAATTTATAACAGGAACACTACACCCAAACAGGTGATAAACATAAGAGCTCCTGAGGTCTGTTAGCAGACATCAGAACCAAACTCACACTATAAATACATCCTTCAAGGAAAAGGGAGCACTTTAAACATGTCCAAAAACCTGATATGCTCCTTTATTCCCACAGATCAATGATGTCTGAGTAGTTTAACTTGTCATGCTAATAAGAAGAGCTGTCTGCCTGGAGTGAAATACACATTCCAATAAACCTCTGATCGTTGCCAAGGTGGTGTGATTGTGTTGCAACATAATAAAGTTCATCCTGTTAAACAGGAAAAATAAAAATAAAATAGGATGAGTAAAAGGCAACAGAAAACCCACTCTATGTGTAGAATAACTTAAAACAAAAGTTTTACTGGATTTTTGAGCACAACTCTTTAGCGGTTTTCACACTCAACCATTTCTCTGGTTTGTGAAGAATAACCCGAAAAAGAGAGCAGCAGCCATATTGGTAAAATTATTCCTAATTTAATCCCAATCTTAAATTTGAATGTCTGTAGTTTTACTGCACTTTTTAGAATATTTTTACTAGTTGTGTTTTAACACTCATTTAATAACATTAGAATCATTATCAACACAATTTTATTTCTTCAGTTTTAAAACCAGTATCACCTCTGTTTGTTGTCTGTTTATTTGTTTTCCATTGCCTCATGTTTTTATCTTAAAGCCTTTATAGGGTACAAAAACTGCTCGGTGACAGTCTACCAATTGACAGACTGATATAAATGATGTGAACTGAACAACAGGTGGTTCAACTTTGCGGTGCACATGTCACAGAGGTGTGATTCCAACCTTCTGAAGTTTGTGCAAAATGTGCTTTTTCTCTGATTCATCTCGTCTGTTTCAAGATGACTGATGAAGTTATCTTGTTTTTGCAGGATGAGCATGTCGAACTGAGTGTCGTTCTGGGGTAAATGCAGCTATCACATGATTTGATCGGAGGTTTTAGGGGTCAGCACATGGTCATCTGTAGTCAGCTGACAGACTGAGCCACTCTCTGATAACAGGCCAGACGGGCAAAGGACAGGAAAGGCATGACCTGGCAAACAACACATGACCCTGACAAAGATCTTTTCTTGTTTGGACTGGTTTGTCCCCTTTATTCTCTGTGATTCGCCGTCTGTCATTTAAAGTGGGTCATTCTCAGCTCATCTCAACAGGAGCATAAGGCTCCTGCAATATTTCTTTAACTTATGGGATAAGCGAAGATAAATAACCTAACATGCTCCAACCATCTGTTTTAATTACCAAAGCGCATCAAGTGTTAAATGAGCAAGAATTTTCACTTTATAACTGCAAATATCAATCGATTTTATATGTCCACTTTTCCATCTACCCATCCGTTCCTCCATCCCAGGGATGTCAAACTCATTTTCATTTTGGGTCATATCAAAAATCTGAATGTTCTTAAAGGGCCATTTGTGCCAGAATGTATTGGTAAAACCCATTAAACTGTTAACATATAAATAAACAGCTGTTTGTTTCAGCATTCAGTAAGTGTTTCTATAAATGAAATAATATTGAATGTCTCCTCACACTGATCAGTCCATCTAGGATTTTGTGATTGTTTTTGTGTTTTTTTTTGCAATCAAAATCATAGATTTCATGGCACTAATTTAGAAATATTTGTAAGGAATTTTTACAATATTTGAGCTAATGTATGATGTTAAATGTGACTTTTTATTAATTGCAGTATTGGTCTTGGACTATAATTTGACATCAAGTAAGGCTGAGGCAAAAGTCACTTAAACTTAATGTTTTTGGCCAATTTTGAGAAACATTTGCAGAAAAAATCAGAAAAAAAATGGGGGGATTTGTTGATTTTGTGTGAATTTTGCATATTTGTGAAAAACTGGAGGGACGTATTGATGATTTGGTCCCCTGGCCTTGGGTTTGACACATGCGCAGTAGAAGCTACTCATGTGCAGAAAGAATATGCAAACTCCATGCAGAAAATAACTCAAGCCGGGATTCGAACCTTCTTTCTGCAAGGCAACAGTGGCATCAATGTGGAGCCTCCATAATGTGTTCCATGATTTGAAATTAAATTATTGATGATTTGTGATTACATTAAATGGTTTTCCATTTGTCTGTCTCACACAACAAAAGGACAATGTACCAACACCAACTACACAAACACACATATAAAAGCTTTGGCCAAATGCTTCTCAAGCTCTAACAGACAAATCAATTAAGCAAATAAAAGAAAACAGGAATATCCTGTTGCTTTCAGAAGTCTGAATTTCTGTCTCACAAGTAGGAAATTCACATAGATAGGCTCCTGAAGTCTGAGTTAAAGGTTGTAGATCTGGAAGTAACTCAGTAAACCCGAGTTGAAAATACAATATCTGAGACTGTTCACTACAAGAGCAACAGGTTGAAGATCTCACTCATTTTCTGACTTGAAACTGGACCAGTCCCTCATTCCAGTTTCCTTGAAGATTTCAAAACATTTGTTACAACAATAAAGCAAAAATACATAGAAAATGCTTGTTTATGTGTGTTTTAGAAAATAGACCAAAGGTTTTGAACCATCTCAACTGACTCCATCTACAAGACTGAACCCAGCTCACTTCATGTACTTGGATCCGGTCTTTCAGTCTTGTGGCCATGATTCGGATCTAATGACCAAAGCAGAGGGTCCGAACACAGACAGAAATCACAACATTTACTTTTGATTTACTGTTAGGTCTTGGAAGAGGCTGCTGCCTTTCTAGCAATCAGCTGCTGAGGGTGGGCTGACGCTAAACGGGTCACCAGTTTAGCGTACTGGTGCTTTGATGCACCAGTACATCAAAGCGCACTCAGAGAGAAATGACTAAACATGCTCTCACGCAGAGTCACCAACAAGACTGTGCTGCATGTTTGAAGGTATCTTCATGGATTGAAGCCAGATTCCCTGGAGAGCAAGAGCATCCCAGCTGCACAAAGAAAGCCCTGAGCTTAGATCTAATTTTAAGTATTTGCCAGCTGCAAGAATGAAAATTTTAAGAACACTATTTTGGCCAACATTGTTAGATACCGCCAATTATATACCCTAGCAACCATATTTTCCCAAAGGATTTTCATCCAAATATCAAGGAAGCCTTAATGATTTTTATGTACCTCTTTATCTGCCTTTTGTGCCCTGCAAAAGGAAGTAAACATGAATATTTGCCTCTTTATGGCTTCATCTAACTGTCAGAGTGCTTCTGCTGGCACTTTCTAGTAATCCAATAAATTCAATAAGCTTCCATTAAGTAAACTGTCTCACACAGGCGAAATTTTTCATCAACCAGATATTTTACTCTGAATAAACACTCCCTGGTGGACAAAAATCTAATATTATGGACTAATAACATGAAGAATTGAAATAGCAAAATTAAATCCCATCTTCCAGGGAATACAAAAAAAACATGTAGATTTTTTCTCTTTTCTGTTTCCCCAAACACAATGTTATTCCCTCCCCTCTGACTCTTCCTTTCTCTTCACTTCCTCTTTTCCCCCACATCCCTTTCTCTCTCGCTCCATCCTGCTCCTCCTCCTCCTCCTGCTGTTAATGGAGCGTTGGCAGAGAGCCAGGGGAAGCCTTGCACTGTGGGTCTTTCCCTTTTGGCAGAGCTCCCAGAGAGTGTGAGCGTAGCTCTGGTCTCTCATAATCGCTGCCATTCAGCACCTCGTCAGAGTGTGTCCATGTTTACATGAGCGGGGTCATGGAGCAGTAAAAGTGTGTGTGTCTGTTACACCAAACACACACACTTGCACATATGTGCACAAACTGGGGTCAAAGGAAAAAAACAAAAAAACAACAAAACAAAGTACATTCTTAGTATGTAACTGGTATGTGCTTTCCTCAGTTTGTTATTTCGATGTTAAGTAGGATTACTTCATTTCAACGCAAAGTTAAAATGGTCGGCAAGTGTCCTGTTTTCTAACTGTAACCCTGACCACTGCTAATGTGACTGCCTATAGCCACTCATTGGTTTATATTTTGTTTTGGTAACCTGAAAAAAACAGCAGATAGTTTCATTATTATGAAACTATGTGCTTCCTGCAGATAGTTTTCATGATATTTGCTCAGCTGGGAGCCTACAAGAAATCCATGAAGATACCTTTGAACATGCAGCACAGTTTGAGTAATTGTCAGAAAAAATCAGCTTACACATACAAAAAATGGTGTTGTTGAGAATAATAAAAAGTCTAAAGGTTATTTATAACTGGATGTCGTAACTGAATTTGAAATTCAAGTTCTTACTTAAGCATTTAGGATGTTCTGTTTTAAGCAAACATTTTAGCCTCATTGCGCCATGAGCTGCTATGCCTTCATGATGTCATGATGTACTTCCTAAATGTTTATATTATTGTGTTTTCATTGTTTTTTACTGTTTTTTTGTAGCTATCTTTACTGTGAAGCACCTAGTGATTGCTGTCTGAGAAGGGTGCTACATAAACTTACTATTTAATTACTTTATATATATATATATATATATATATATATATAACAAACAAACACAGAAACAAACAAATACAACCTCTAAGGCTCTTTCCCAAAGAGAACAAAGCACCTCTAAAGTTTCTTCAAACAATCTTTTAGTTTACAAAGCAATTTAGATTTGTCTCAGTTATAGTTGAGGCCATTTATTTGTTCATTTTTTAAAAATGTGCCTTGAGACAAAATGCATTGGTAATTAGCACTTCATTTTGTGGACTTGGTGAGAGTAAACAATTGCACTGATTGAACCTTAAAGTGAGAAATGCATGAACTATTTTTCATTCCTGGGCAGATTACTTCTACATGCAATAACAAAAACTCAAAACTGAAATAACAGCTCTGGTAGCTCTCTTTTTGTCTCCAAATGGGGCAAACACAAATTCAAAATGTGGTGTTATCCAGAATACTTTATCTGCATCATTCATAACTTTTTTGGATTCAACCAAGCCACGGTGTCATCATATAAGCATATAGTAACCTTATACTATGTCAGCTTCAGAAGTAAGAAAAATACAATGAAACAATTCTAGCTCTAATTATTTAAGTGTGTAGAAAAAAGAAATAATTTTGGTCATCCTAACTTGTCTAAAGATGAAAAGTTTAGAATGATTTAATGTCAAACTGTGATAAAAAATGGTTAATAATTGTACGTAAACAGAACATACAGTAAATCAATTAATCAGATTTGTTGTTTTTTAAGTATTAAGACAGTGACAGATGTGCACAGTCGTGTAGTCATGTATTGTGTAAGGGAGAAATTTAACACGTGAACTGTGTGGCAAACAGCAGAAAGTGTCAACACTAATTTTGAAGGCAAAAGCGGCTTATTGCAGAATATATTCACATGTCAATCAAAGCTGCTTTCATGATATTTATGGCTGCAGGTGAACTGACATCTGAAATGGAGACGGTATATGATGAAATAGTTTCTCTGCGCCGCATTCATGAGGTTCTTGAGGTGGTTGAATATCTGCTTAACATTCAAGTTTATGTAGGTCTGCAACCTTGGTTGTATGTTATGAGATATTATGACTCACTCAAAACCACAAAACTGGAGGAACATGAATGCATGACTTGTTTCATTTATTTTAACACATTCTCCCATCATGGTTTGTGCATTCATAAGCCCTTCTCTGCTCCTGTGTTTTTCCAGTAAAGAAAAACGTTGCACACACCTGGCAGCAAGACAACCTGTACCACAGATTTGAATGTACATCTTCACTCACTTCACCTTACAGATTTGCCTGGCACAAAGAAATGCAGCTGGTTTTCCCTTTTCTCTGTTGTCTCTTTAATTTGGTATTCTGTTTTTCTCCCCATCTAATAGCTACCCTCTGTGTTCCTCCCCCAGTGCCCGGGGACCATTCCTTTTATATTTGCATGTCAGGAGAGGGTGTGTGGGCAGCCCGGCTCTCTGTGTTTGAATCTCAAATAGCCCTCAGATACACTTGTCATCGATGGATGGCGGCTCTTTCTTTTCAATGATAAACAGAAAAGATAAAGCCCAGACTGCTACAAGAGCCGCACAAACACAATTACCATTAGTCAGTGTAAGAAAGTTAATATTCACGGTCGTGCTGACTAACTTTCTGCATGTTTTCATTAAGTGTTGCAGGACTGGAGGTTGATCCTGTCACTGTGCTTGTGAAATAATGTTTTCAGGTAAATGTGTGAGTCTGATTGCAAGTGTGTCAGGAATGTGTGCATATAAACACACACAGAAAAAGTGAGGACCAGAAAAAGCTCTGCTGTCTGGCATTTCCTCGTTTCAACTCCTCATTTTTCCTTCCAATGTAATCTCTGCCATCAAACACAATCTAGGCAACAGAGCTTAAAAACAAACATACAATCCAAATTTCAATGAAGTTAAAACATTGTGCAAAACATTAATAAAAACAGAATGCTATGACTAGCAAATCTTTTTTCAGCCTATATTCAGTTTGATTCACTCCAAAGACAAGACATGCACTTTTCAAATGGATAAACTTAATGTTTTTTTTTTGGTTTTTTTTTTTACAATTATTCACTCATTTCCTTTCCTTGTTCAACATCATTTAAATCATTCCTAACAAGCTAAAAAGACATGTTGCTTCCAGGTTAAGATCCCAATATTCTCTCTTTTGAATAATTCAAAGATTATCTCCTTAGATTTTATTTATGACATATAAACGTGACATAAACACAACTATGACGGTTAGGTGGAGATATATAAAAGACACAATTGAGATAGCCTATAAAGACACTATTAAGAATGAGTTTATTAAATGTAGATTTCAAAACGCATACCCTTTTCTTTCTTGTCTGTTTTTCTAGAAACCGCAGCACTGACCTCGGAGCTGCTTTAGTAATTCTCCAAGCAGATTAGGATGCCTTGTGCATGCTTTCAGGGGATTGGGCACACAAGCTCAACAATACAACAATACAGCAAGACAGATTACCTCTCCTCACTGGCACATAGCTGACCACAGACTTACTGATGATTCCTTTTTGGCACCACTCTTCTGTATACACAAGCATGCAGGCGGTCAGAAGGCAGGGAAACAGGAATATAATGCTCATGTTTGCATATACATGTGCCTGAACTACTTTCAAAAGACAATGTATCTTCCACAAGAGTGATTGGAATGGATTTTACACGAAAGGAGTATTTGTTTTGTTTATCTGCAGGTTTATAGTTTTAATACATACAGCTCTGGAAAAAAATAAGAATCCACTGATTTTACTCTTTATGGGCTTATGTTTGAGTAAAATAAACATCGTTCTTTTTTTCTATGAACTACTGACGTGTTTCTGAAATTCCGAGCAAAAATGTACGGTAGTATTTATCTGCAGAAAATGAGAAATGGTCAAAATAACGAAAACAAAACAGTGGGTTCAGATCTCAAATAATGCAAAGAAAACAAGTTCATACTGATTTAGGAACAACAATACTAATGTTTTAACTCAGGAAGAGTTCAGAAATCAATGTTTGATGGAATAACCAGGAGGTTTTCAATGAGGTTCAGTGTAGTGAGCTCTTAATTTCTTCCAGAGCTGTGTGTAGATTTACATAAATGCTTCGTATGAAATGTGACACTTGAAAAAGCTAAATTTGGCATTTCTAATTTAGTCCAACCTATTACAGTTCATTTAACTTTGTACTCTTTTTACATAAAAATAAAATGGAATTCCCACTATCTGTAAAATCTCAGAAAATAAAGATAGTAATTAGGGTGGATGGCTTCATTTAGTTGTTAAAAGGTAAACTCTTACAGATCATTATTCTATTGTGCTCTGCTTTGGTTGCTTGTCTTTCCCCACTCTTTTATTCCCAAGATTGTTGTTTCCTGCTGCAGCTGCAGTGAAGTCGTTCAGAAAAAAATAATCTAACAGGGACAAAATGGTAAATTGCAGCAATTTATGTCACACAACCAACCATTGGAAGCAAAGTGTTCACAGAAAGACTGCCGGAGCCATTTTGGTCAAACCTGCATCCACACAGAGCAGGTATGACCCACTCTAAGGTCTCAGAGTCCCCGAGGGCCACAGAGAAGGTCTAGGGGGCCCCAGTGCTTCAGAATAGCTAGGTGATCTATATTCATTGGCCAGCTTTGGAGACGCCTGCTGTCATGACCTCCCCCACACCTCCTAACAGTAGACTGTGCCAGAAACCTGTGTGTATATGTGTGTATGTGCCCCTCATGGCACTAATGCAGTGTGACAGAGATGAATGGACCTGGTCCAGCAACGAGGGGTCCAGAGAGTGGAGGGAGTTATCTGCATAAGGAATGGAGAGCGTGTAGGTGAGGACAGAGAAAAGGCGGAGAAAGTAGATACTCCTGTGGAGAGAGGGGAGAAGTAGAAAACAGGAGGAAACGAGGAAGGAGTGGGAGGAGGGAAGGCAGGTGTTGGACTGGACTCAGAGCAAGGAGAGGAGGGGGGAAGCAAGGAATCCTCACTGGTGCTGCTTCTTTACGGGAGGTGATGATGAGAAAAGGTGGAGGGTGGTAAAAAAAAACGCAGGACAACTGGAAGATGGTTTTAAATAAAGCTTAAGTGACAGAATTTCTCATGTTTTGAATAAATAAGTAAATAGAAAACTAGTTTAGTGACTAGTTACACACACACAGCCTTGATTCAAATGCTCAAGAGATGTTTGGTTCATAGTTCAGGAGATACTGTGTACACTACACAAGCTGATGGACGGATGGACCAACATGTCTTTAGAGGTGAAGGCAGAGTCACAGGTGTTCAGGAGAGTCCGTCACCATGGCTTAGGTTCCTGGATGATATTTGCACCAAGATGCAGGAGTCTTTTTTAGATGCTGTTTGGCTGTCATGGTTGACACAACTTTTCAATATCACAAGGAGGACCTGTACAATTCCTGTAGTGGTGTTCCCAGTTTAAAGGGTCAGTATTATGTTTGGGAATACCTTTACGCAGCACTGAAATGACCAGAAGATTTTAAGATCTACCTCATCTTTATACTTTGGTGTAGAGTTTTGTTGCATAGGTGGCATAGCAACGAGATAATCTACAGTAAGAAACAAGTTTATATACTTCAAATCACCACTGGTCCACTGCTGCTTGGAAACTCTGTTGGCTTATGGGTAGTATTTGGTGTTTTGAAATATCAAATGAAACAGAGTAAAGACAACAATGTTGCTTTTTGTAATGTGGATACAATTTATTTCCAGAAAAAAATTACAATATATATTTTTGACTTCAATACCAAAGATACCAACTTGAATTTTTATTGTTGACTTAACAGATTTAGTTATGTTAAATTTACTTTATGGCAGGTTCATTTTTCTCAGTGCAGTTTTGTTTTAGTGGAAGTCGTTGTGTCTGCATCCACTGGCTACTCTGGGCAAGCCCCTCCTTCTGCTGTCCTCCAACCAATAAAAATGCAGGAAAGAAATGCAATTTTGCAGTAGTTTTTTCTATTTTCAGCAGCAGTTAGGGAATCCCAAGATAATTTTGACCTTAGGTGGATTACAGAAAATTCACAATAAATTTAAAGTTGTGTGCCAAATTCTTGCTTTTGAAATAATAGAAGTTTCATGTTCAATCAATCAATCAATCAATCAATCAATCAATCAATCAATCAATCAATCAATCAATCAATCAATCAATCAATCAATCAAATTTTATTTGTATAGCACATTTCAGCAGCAAGGCATTTCAAATTTCTTTACATCATATCAAAAACAGAACCATGATGCAACATAGAATCAACAGTAAAAACAATGTTGTCATTTTCTCCTAAACAAAGAATGGTCCAAACAAATAAAATCAAAAGTATTAAACAAAATATATTCATATCAAAGAGTTGCCACAGAAATGTTTGACCTGATCTCTATGCACATAATGCATAAGCTGCATGGACGTCCTTGGGAGGTGGAAACCACTGCTGAGTTGTTACGGGTTAAAATTGTAAATGTGCAGCTCGAAAATTCAAGGAAGGAATCATTATGTAGTTTAACGTCATGATCGAAGTGTTGCCTCTGATATGATTTCCCCATTGAACGCAGAAAACATTACCACTGCAGCAATACACACTATCTGTAAAAATCAGGTTCTGCATCAGTGAGTAATCTGTGTAACGGCCACATTAATGAATATTTTACAGCTGACCCACACACAAGTGGCTCCTCGCTCCCTCTCTGTGCAGGACATCTGCAGAGTTGGAAGCACTGATGTGTTTGTGTACTATATGCACCATGCTGTTTCCCATTATGAACCTGGGGCTCCCTCTGCTCCCTCTTCCACTCGCCACGACTAACAGCTTTCTACTGTAACACTAATGAACATGCCAAAGAGAGCGCATGAAGAGGAAAACAGGAAAAAAACACAGATGCGGCGAATAGGTATATGGAGAATATTAATATAGAAATAATATAAAAAGAAGATATGCATTCTTTAACAACAGTACAAACAATTGTTTTCTTTGTTTATATATATATATATATATATATATATATATATATATATATATATATATATATATATATATATATATATAA
>CAEFZX010007556.1:0-37018 GCA_903066825.1 Alfaro cultratus | reverse complement strand
CAGGGAGTCTGTTCAGTAATGAATCTGTTCATTCATGAATCAGTTCAGGGAGTCTGTTCAGTAATGAATCTGTTCATTCATGAATGTGAAGGCTAATTTTCCAGCTTCAGCTCACTGAATCTCCAGATTCTGTTTAGTTTTTTGCAGTTTTGAACAAATACCTTTCAGGTTGTTGCACCAGTTCTTTGAACATTTTCTCAGCCTCTGAGTTTGTTTTTAGTCCTTCTGGGTAAAAGTCAGCAGCAGGAAGTCTGCAGTCCCGAGATGACTGTGCTCCTTCCGGGTATTCTCAACTTATACATTTATTTTTAAATGCGCTATCTGGCCACAGTTCCTCTTTTCTTTCATATGTGGTTCTGTTCGTGGTGAAAGGAAGGGACGGCGCTTCCAGAATGTGACGGCGCCGCGCCGGCGGGCGGGGCTTGTCGGCCAGCAGCCAATGAGAGGCCGAGGCGTCGCTGCGAAGCGCAGCTGATAAATGAGTCAAAGCCGAAAAGGTCTCACTTGTTGCTGAGCAGGAGCAGAAACCAGCTGACCGCCATTCAGAGCCTGGAACCGAACCGGGAGTCCGAACCGAACCGGGAGTCCGCCTGCCGGAACCGAACCGGGAGTCCGAACCGAACCGGGAGTCCCCTGCCAGCCCCTCCGCGCTGCCGCCCCTCAGGTAAAACGTTTTCCTTCGCCTTTACGTTCAGGCACGAAACAGCTTTTTGATGAAATGAGCGACGGAGGATTTATTTCCAACAGAGCTGAAAGCTTCTGCTCTCCCGATTCAACCATTTATTCCCTCGTTTATTTACAGAAACCAAACGGAGCTTTAAAAAAAAACCCAGTTTGACTTTTTTCCATGTTTCCAGTTTTCCTCGGTGAAACCAGTTAAAGGGTCTGATCTGGTTTTACTGGGTGTTGATAAGGAGTCTTATTGATTATTGAGTAAATATAGTTGGATTCAGAGTGAAGAGGAGCAAAAACAAACTAAGGGATTAATGATGGACTGGAGCTGATGAGCTGAGGGTCTGTGCAGGGCCGCTTCAGGAGGAGGCGGTTTGGTGCCCAACCCACACAGTTTGTCTTTTTACCCCAGATAGGCACCGATGTGAAACTTTGGCCCGATATTAACCTATATTAATACTCCTTTAAAGGCTGAAAAACAGTATTTTATGACATTATAAATATTTTTTCAACACTGAAACAACAACAACAAAAAAAACACGATTATCAATATGATAGAAAAAAACACTGGTTGTTTTTCTCATTGGACATATTCAACGACTTTTAATTTAATTTATTTTAATTCCGATATTTTGCTCATCCATATTTTATAAATGCTAATTATAATAGATTTTTAAGTTAGGTGGACATTTGAATGGGTTAGCCCTTTTAGCATGCTAAAGAATGTTTTGTTTACCACCACAATATTGGCAACTTATTGCCAATATATGATGGGATTAAATTTTTTTTGTTTGTTTTGGAGAAATACATTTCTAGAAATTTTAAAGGATAAATTCAGAAAAAACGGTTCTTTGTACATGTGACATTTCTGTTTCCATCAAAATGACGTGCACATTTTAATGAATTGCTGCAAAAAAGTAAACTTTAAATTAATTGAGTGTATTTTTCAAATTTTTTCATTCTCTGACGCTTCAAAATGTGCTTTAAAAGAACAACAAAAGATGATCAATTTAAAGTAATTTGTAGATAAAGTTACTTTAAACATACAGTTTGGTGTATGTTTTGGGCACCGAACTGGCTTCAGCCCAGGGGCCCAGATCCTCCTGAATCCGGCCCTGCTGGCATTATTTAAATAGAAAATGCGTTTGTACAACAGAAACGTTCGCTATTGCCAGCTGAAAGCCTGATGTGAAATTCATAGTGGTTAAAATGAAACTTTAGGAGCAGAAGTGAAACTCTGATGTTGCAGAAGCGTTTTTGGATAAAAGTGCCGCCTTCATGTTTTCTGGTGACTCCCTCCATGACCGAGGGCTGCATAGTTCAGGAAAAAATCGGTTTGGATTCGGCTTCCATTCTAAACAAAGTAGTTTTAAGCTTCACCTGCTTGTGTTTTGAAGTTATTTTGGTGTAATGGCTCTGCTCTGATCCGATCTGTGTCAGAGAGCAGCGATGTGGTGAAAGCCCGTCCCGTTATGCACAGTCAGCATTGTCTCTGTGCAGAAGCATGCTGAATGGCTTCGCTCACAGCTGACTGCACATATGAGCGCAAAAACAAAGCATCCTGCATCCCAGAGAGCTGAATGTGGAGCCGTGGGGCTCCATCACGCCTCGCTGCGGGGTTTTCACCTGGAGACGCAGGACCAGCCGATGTAAACACATCCAGCCTCCCGCTGCAGCTACTGATCAACCAGATTGTAGCGTTTTCATTACAAACACACACAAATCTGTGTCTATTTTCTGCAGACTTCTAAAAACCAACAACTAAGCAACTGCAGTGTTTCTATTTAATCAGAAGTGAAGCTAAAATCACACATGAATAATCTAGTTCACGCAATAAGTCATTAAAAATCATGGCAGCGACGGATCTAAACAGATACATATCAGTAAGTCAGCTGATCAATTTCAAAGTAGTCTGTGAACCAACCAATCAGAGCTACGAGGCGGGTTATAGTGCTGTCAATCACAATCTTGTATGGTGCTGCTCAACCTCCAGATTCCTCTTGCTCTCTGCTACGCTGCAGCTAGCATAGCATGTCGTCAAAGCTTAGCAGAGCCACTGTTGACAGTGGAATAAATTGTTTTCCTTAAAATACAAGTTGTTTCTCCACCATTAGCACATTTTTCAGAGAGTACATCAGGATGATTGGCAGCGCTAAGCCCCTCCTTCTGGCTCTGATTGGTGGATTTTGGTGCATTTTTTCAGGGAGGAGGTGTAGGAGATCAGTCTTTTCACAGATTATCTGACTCATATAATACTGTCACAACATGGTGACAGATTTAACAAACATGTAATAAAAATATATCTATATTTATAGATGCTACAAACTGCAGGTTTACTATAAACGCAGTTTGTTGGATGTGAGCCGGCTTGGCTCTGCCGTCCGTCCTGCAGCTTCGTCCTGCTCAGGGTTTTCCCCTCCTCACTCCTCTTCTTGTCTGCAGCAGCGTCGCTCACACTTCGTCTCGTCTTCCTGTGTTTGTGCCACACGAGTCGAATGTTGTGGCTGGAAACAAAGCGCATCACTTCCTGTGTCCCGGAAGTTTTTTTTTCCTAGAAAAGGCCATCAAAGCTGCAAATGATGCTCCTCATCCAGCCTGATGACGCGTGTTGCATGTTTCCATAACCTGCTGCTGGGAAACGTTTGAACCAGAGGAAATATCAGAATGCTGAAAACCTTTAATGCGTGAGAAATCAGTAAAACGTTACACAACTTCAGGACCAGATCCTGGTTCACCGATCGGGAACATCCAGAACTTCAGGAGGTTTTAAGGCTTAGAAATAAAACCGCTGCCTGTTTATTTATTTATTATTTTTGGCAAACCAGATCCTGTTTTAACCTTTGTGTTTTTCACTTATTTTCTAAATAAGACTTTACAGATGAAAGAAAATTAGGGTTAAAATGATTAATCGGTTATTCAAATAATCGTCAACTTTAGTCATTGATTAATCTTTAGCTGGAGTACAGACTCTGAAAAAGAACACAGTCAGACCAGTAATCAAGCCAAACTTTACAAAAATAAAAACAATTTGCATTTAAGATGAGAAAAATCTTCTTTGTCTGTTAATATGTTCTGAACTCCTCAGGTTGCAGTTTGACCTTCAACTGGTTCAAACTCAGTAAAAAACCCTCATTAAGCACCTTTTACTATCCAATTATTATTATTTTCTAAAATCAACAGATTAGTAAACTTTATTTTTAGCTGCAGATGCATCCTGCTGTTGCTACATTTTAGGCAATAAAATGTTTTTACAATTAGCTTATTTGCATATTTTAATATAATTTAGTAAAAAATAAGCTTTAGTTGTTAAATGAAAAATGTGCAGAATGAACATTTTTTCATCCAATTAATCGATAGAATAATTAATTGATAGAATAATTGATTACCAAGGCAACTGAGTTGCAGCTCTACTGGAAACGTGAATCGTCACAGCAGAGGCTGATGCAGCTCAACTGGCATGAAAAGCAGCAGCGTCTCGTTCATGAATCGCTGATGTCTGCAGGAAATCTGACATTTATGACTCAACTCCTTTTATGTTGATCTTTATTCTGAATATGAGACGAGGAAAAATATTTTCTCCTACAGTTTTCCTGCCGCTGAAACAAATTTGATGCTAATTTTCTCATTTTGAATGTTTGATCAGTGGCTTAAATTCAGCAGCCTGCCTGGCTCTGACAGCAGCAGGCCTAATATCAGCGCTGACTAAGACGCGGCGCGCCCACGCAGGTCGCGGTCGCATCAGACGGAGGTGTTAGCGTATTCGTGCTGCGGTGGCGCCGGGCCCTCCACGCCGCTGCTCTCTGGATGACTGGCATCCCTGTTGACATGAAAGCTCCCAACACACACACCGAAGGCGGCGAAAACACTCCCACACACCCACATTTTCACACACTGTGGCATTTGGTTTGATGCTGGCAGAGGTCTGGCGCTTCACAGGCCGGGTTTGTCTGGGAATGAAGGAGCGAGGGGCAGAAAGCCGTCACCTCAGAAGCCCTGCGTGTTTTCCAGATGAGTGTGGGTCAATATGGGTTCTGTCGAAACTGTAAACACTCTCAGGTTAGGTTTTCACTTTGAGTCGGCTGAAAGGTTGCAGCCAGGCTGGGTTTCATGTTGAACTGGAGGAGATGTCGATGTTTTACTGCAGAAGCTTAAAGTAGTTCTTTGGAATAATTTTGCATCCATTTAACTGAAATAAAGGGAATTTATCAGGGTTGATTTTCTCTGTGCTGCAGAAACATTTCAGGGGGTGAAATCTGTTTTTCTTTTTTTTTTATTTGTTGATTTTGAGCTCAACTCGGATCCAGTCAGTGGCCTGATGAGGTGCAAAGGTCAGCAGTAAATGAACAAATACAAAAAAAAGAGAAAATCTGGAAACAGTAGTGTTGAAATAATACATTTTAATCATTTAAAAATAGTCCTGAAACTATTAATCGTATGTTGAAATATTTTTTCCCATTGCAGATTGGATTTCCGATATGAATCATTTTTTCTCTTGTTTCTTTTGCACAAATGACAGAATTAGGGCTGAAACAATTAATTGAAATAATCGTCAATTAATCGATTAATTGGAGAATACAGACTCAAAAAAGGCAGTTTGCTGAAATAACGCATTCAGGGCAGTAATAATGTCAAAACTGTACAAAAGAAATATTGTGCATTTTAAATAAAACTTTTTAAATATGTTCTACTTGGAGAAACACAAGACTGAATAAACATTTGAGCTTTTATTTGTTTTGGTATTCGCACACTCCGATCCCAAATGTTATTATTGTGATATTTTACCATGAAATGCTCCGTTTAGTGCGTTTCTGCTAAATCATGCAGCCAGGAGAATATAAACCCCGTTAGCTTTACTTTGAACTCAATGGCGTTTTTAACCTGCTGCAGCCGTCAGATAAAACACTATAAATAATCACAGACCTTCATCTGTGGGACCAGCAGAACCTCCTGCCTCTCATAAAGTCTCTCATCATGAGGTTTGTGGTTTGAGCTCAGTGACCATTAAAGCTTAGACTCTCGTTTGCTTGCATGCTAGCAGGGCTTTAGCCCCTCCCCCTGCTCCCCCGGAAGGGAGGGAATCACCATGGCAACCAGTGACTCAGCAAGCCGAGCCCCAGGTTCCTGTTTACACGGCACAATTTTGTTGTTTGTACTGCACATTTACATGAAACCACCGAATGTTTCCTCTGACAACGGCACAGTTTGAAAACGGGTTCCAGAGGGAAATGGTTCTGAAACGTACCGCTGTCCGTTGCCTTGTAAAAAGAGTAAATGGATCTTTTGTTTCTGGGAATCCGCAGCTCATGAGTAGCATGACGCAAAACACAGCTGCTTCCTACAATCCACAGAAGAAGAAGAAACTACTGATATTGCTGGTGTTGCTACAATTTGTGTTTCCCCATCAGTTACGGTTCCATCAGCATCTCTTCACCGCAAAGGTGGTAAAATGCAATGTGCTTGTTCAGCGCTCATATCTAGAGATAAGAGCTCTTAGGAGACGCCGTGAAGCTCAAACAAAAGGTTTCTGCAAAGATTTTTCCAACCGCGCCCTAATCAGACACACATATGTGTGTTTCCCCCCAATATCTGGGGGAAAACACGAATCAACGTGCTTTCAAGTAGAACTTATTTTATTAAAATACATGCACACATAGTTTCAAAGTACCTAGCACCAACTAGTGGCGTGGAGAGAGCATTACACCTTTATGATGCGTATTGTTACTGTGAAAACAAAGATTGTAATTCAAACGTCTTCATGTAAATGTGTTAACAGAAATGGAACAAAAATGTAATTTTTGTTGCATCATTGTCATGTAAACAGGGCCTGAATCACTAAAAACGTTGTTTGTTGGATTATCGTAGACCCCTGGTTCATTATTGGTGGATTTATATGTGACTCCCAGGATGCTTGTGGAAAAGTGTAGATGTTTTTCTAATTTCACATCTGAAATATTCAAAGGAAAACAGCTTGGGAAGCCGGAATAACTAGGCATAATGCTAGCTGATGCACTGTTGGCTAGCATTTGAAAGCAGTCAATCAAGTTTTGGTTGTGGTTAAATGAAAATACTAAAATGAATGGAGGTCAATATAAAGTCCGAATAGGGGTAGAAATACCAACTTGTTGTTTGTAGTTTATTTAGGAGCATTTCTGTGATATTCACCTGACTTCTGAAGGCCGATGGACCAAAAACCGGTTCTAATGAGGCAGAACCTTTTTGTAGGGTTGGGGGAACAAAGCGATAGCCAAAATGAACGAAAGTCGATGAAAAGTCCTAATATGGGTGTAAATGTGTGTGTTTTTGTTAGTGTGTTCAGAGTTCTTGTGAAATACCCTCAAAACCTCCTGCTCTGGTTTTATGTCTTAGTCTCTGTTGAGACACCAGAAACCAACATGTCCTCTTTGGTCTTAGATTTTTAGATTTAAAAATATCCTAAGAGGCGTGTTGATTCTCTGAATAACTTGGTGTGAAAATATTAAGTTTGTCGGGGATTTTTCTCTAACTCTTCAGGAAGTTTCATGTCGGCTCCAGTCCAGTATTCATGGCCGATCGGACGCATCTGCCTCGTCTGTGGACTCCTCCTGGTCTCCTCCCCGCTCCTCTCTGCAGGTACTTTCTTCACACCTGGTGTGCAACCTTTGACCTTTTTATTGTTTGATTCTGACTCATTCTGAAGACTCTTTCTGATCATGACTGAATGTGAAACTTTGTCTTTTTTCTGCTCTCTTCTTGCTAAATGTGTTTGTGTTTTGGAGGTTTGAAACCTGCCGTCTGGTTTATCTTATCGTAAATGTTTTTTTCTCTCTCAACCTGGTTTATTTCATAATTACCTTCATTTCTGGGGCTCAGGAGCCTGCAGACGTGATGGAAACTGTAACTCTAAAATGTTTTTCTGACTCGCCTTGGGGCGGTAACGTACGTGTTTTTGTAACGGCCGAAAGTCCCGACTTTTTAAAGAACTTTTCACTTACATGTGTCAGCTTTTGACCGATCAATCAGTTCTGATTTTCTTTATTTTTATTTTGATTTATCAGTTGAAACTTAGGAATTTCTTGACCAAATACTCAAGATAATTGTTAGCTATGCACAGATAAATCAATAAATTTTGGAATATATCAAACCGATCTTACTTTTTTCCCTCTGCAAAGGTTTAAAAAAATCTGCCTCGTTTGCTTTGCCATGTTTGTTTGACAGATATTCAATTATTCTGATTTAAAAAATGGAAAATTGAGGGTTTATAATGACTTTATAGTGACAGTGTTTGTTATAAAAATAAAGAAAATTGGTCAAAATTGGTGTCGGCAGGTCAGGCGTTTTAAAGATCTGAGATCGGCCAGAAGACCCCAGAACCCGCTCACCTGTCTGTCGTCTTGTTTCTGACCTCTGCAGGCCGGCTGAACTGCTCTCACCCTCTGGTACCAGAACATGGAGGTTTCCGCTGCGACCCGTCTCCATGCCGCGGGTTTCCTTATAAGACCGTCATCCGGATCTTCTGCGAGAACGGATACCACACGGGCAACAAGAAGCCCAGCTCCAGGTGTCACCGGGGGAAGTGGGTCCCGTCCGTCCCCTCCTGCATCCCCATGAACGGTACGAATTTATTCAGAAATACAGAAGATGATCATAAAGAATCTGATAGTCCAGTAGATTCGGTTCAATTGGAACCAAAATTGTTACATTTTTAGCTGCTGTTATTCTCTTTCTTGCTTCACTGAGTCAAACAAACCAAACTAATTGAAAAACCTGTTCCCCTCCTCGCCTGTGGGGGCGCTGCACCAAGAACCGCTGAAGGAAATGACACAAGAAATGTAAAGAAAATTGTCGTCAGATTTTAGCGGCTGGAGGATTTCTCTTTTGTCCTTAGCAAAAGACCACCAGGCGCTAGCGCTAGGCTAGCATGTTTGTTTTGGTTGTATAACACTTTCCTAGCAGCTAGAAATGTGATTGAGAAATATTCTTCATATTCTTCAGCAGCTGAAAGGACTCGTGCAGTTTATCAAGATAAGATAAACTCAGCCCTGTGGTTCCCCGCTGGTTTCTTGCTGATCTCCTTTCTGTTATTTGGGTTTTAGAAGCTTCTCTTGAAGGATGACATGCAGTTTACTGAACATGGAGATGTCTTAATGGTTGGAAGTGTGAAAGTTTCTGCAGCTTCCAGTGAAAACCTCCAATTCAAATGTTATGAAAGAATCTTTTGGATATTGTTTTGTTACGATAATTTCAGTGAATGAATAAAAGGGCTTCTTCTAAGTGAACTTTGAAAGCGGAACAAAACAGGTTTTGCTGATGAATGCTTTTACTCCAGCTCTGAATGAAATGGGGAAGAACCGTGTCAGCTGAACGAAAACGCAGAGGAACCTTCATGAAGCTCTGACTTGATGCAGATTTAACAGAAAATTTAGCAGGATTCTGTTTTGCAGCCTGAGTTCTGGAGCAGAAGTTATTAAAGTTAAACGTTTCCCGTAGCTCTGCTGCGTTTCTCATTTTATGATCTACTGACTCACAGTCGCTTCTGACCCAGATACTCTAAACAGCAGTTAGTCATTTTATCAGAGTTTGCTGTTTTTTCCAACATTTAAATTTGAGGTTGCACAACTTTACTTCCCTTACTTGCTCACATTCTCTATCCTTCCTAAAATAAACAAAAAAACTTCAGTTTCTTTGTCTGTAAAAATCAAGAGAATAATGTCTGTATTTGAATAGTTTTGCCGTCCATCTGGTCCAGGTTTAGCCCTGAAACTCATGAAACCTGCCACAGTTTTCTCCCTTTGGCAACACGCAGCAACTTTGTCACCGTTGTCTTTTGACCTATTTACCAGATCCGCTCAGAGACTTTCTGACTCGCTGAGGAGGAACTTGAAGCTTCACCGTCCTCAAACTGTTCCAACTTCCTCTGTCGCCATTCAGTCGAACGCGAAGCAACAGGAAGTCAGAGCGCACAAAGAGGAAGCCAGCAAAGCCACTATAAATTAACCGAGATAATTTCCTTCAAACTGTCTGACTGATGGAAACCTGCAGAGAAAAAATGACATCTTGTAGCTGATGAATGAATTAAGTTCAATTTTTAACAGAAATATAATGAATTGCATAAACAGTTAAACAGAAGCTGCCAATTCCTGTCTCTGATAATGATAATGACTGGAGGTCCCTGAATGACACAAGACTGCTCTGTTACAATAATCTGAGAAATTAGTGGATTATTTGAACCAAATGGGCTCCAGTTTTATTATGAGGTAAAGGGATCCAAGCACTCGGCCTTGTGGAACCCCCATTGTTTCCTTTGAAAGCAGGCAATTCTGGCAACAAAACACCAAAAACAGCCGGAGTGGCGCTCAACCAGAAGTACATGAATCCTTTAAAACCCAATCTCTGTGTTTTTATATAATCCCCTTTAGCTTAGAATGTTTTGCTGGTTTTTATTTTTAAAGTTTTGTTCAGAAGAATTAAATTCAGAAATACTTTATTTATCCCAAATGTTTTTGTTACTCGTATCTTCACAGTAAGTTGTGAACCTTTAGCAGCAGAGACGATATGTTCGCTTGTTAGCAAACTCTGCTAATCCTCCTCCTTTGCTTTTGCTGCTCCTCTTTTGGAAAAGACGGTTTGAACTTACTTTCTCTCTGCATCCATGATTCATCCTCTTCGACTCCTCGGCGGTTTGGGGTCATAGTTCAAATATTATTTGAGCTTCTGAGATGCTAATCAGGTGCTTCTGGTTATAAAAGCAATACCCTGTTGCCACGGTTACACATCATAACTGTCCAAAAAAAAGCATCAGAACCAGAGGGAATAATTGATTTACTCCTTTTTTCTGTCTTAGCTAAACTATTCAACCATTCAGTTTGTGTTTTGCAGAGTTTTTTCCACCTGTGATTATTGTCATTTATTTTGTTTGTACCGTTTTTGCGTCTCCTCCACAGACGGGCCCAGCATGAAGTCCGACGGCGACATGCCCAGCATGGCCACCACCGCGGTGGGCGTGTCCATCTTCCTGCTCACCACCACCGCCTGCCTGATCGTCAAGTCCCGCCTCTATCCCTGCCGATCGCCCGGGTAAGGAGAGGAAAACCAATCAGTTAAATCCATTATCTGATCGACAGAAACTGTTTTAAAATCCAAACTGGGTTGAATTGAATGATAGTTGGATCTGAATCTGGCTTTGTGGTCCAGTAATTGGTTCTATATAAATAAAATTAGTTGAGCTACGTTCACACATCAGGTAAAACGACCCAAATCCCACATTTTCCTGTCAGTCTGAACCGCCCATTTCCAATCATTTCACCAAACAAACCCTCATTTGTGCCACTTCCACATGGCCCAAGTCATTGTAGGAAAGTGACGATATGTGGAACCAAACCGGATCTCCATTTGATTGTTTTCAAAGCTGAACAGTCATGTCCGACTTCAGTCATTGACGTGAAACATGCGTCATAATTCTGCACCAGAAGAAGCCAGACAGTGTAAATCTGGATGTAAACAACGGCTGCTTTCATAATAACATGACTATAATTTTCAGTCAGCTGTTGTGTTTCCTTTACAAATGTGGTTCAAAACTTTGTCAATGTTCTGCTAATGATGAAAAACGGCGTTTTCCAGTTGCGGTGTCACCATTAAATAAGAAATGCTATTAAAATCACACATGAATATATTAACATATTATAAAAAACACGAATCGCCGTCGTCCTCCAACCACTTCCTGTCGTCTTCTTTGTCGTTTCCGCCAGTAGTAACAAACGGTTGTTGATCATGTGACTCATTTGATACAAAAAAAGTTTCCATTGCAGTTTTGCAAAGTATGGCTGAAAAATCCCTTCATCCTGTTTCTCAATAACTTCAAAATCGACCCATAAACGGCGGCGGCCATTTTCACTTCTGTAACCAGAGCGCTGCTGCGACATTAACACTCTTCTTCTGCGCATTCGGGTCACTTTGGGGTCGCAAACCGTTCAGCCAGAAGTCTGATTGTGGTCGGGTTTTATTTATTAGTTCAGATTTTTTTTTTGTCCAGTCTGTTTGGAGCCAGCATTGGCAGCATTGGCATGAATCAGGTTTTTTTGGTGAAAAGATCAGGCTACTACTTAACCTTAGATTCTGATTAGAAACTAATTTCCTGAACTTTAAGTAATGTGAGGTTCCTCTTCCTGTCTCCCGGCAGCCGTCGCTCCTCGGACCAGCTGGACCTGATGGTGGACGGCCTTTCCGTCTCTCTCCCGTCCTATGAAGAGGCGGTGTACGGCAGCTGGGGGCAGCGCCTCCCTCCCTGCTCCGCCCCGGGACCGACCCAGCTCCTGCTGGCCCAGGAGGAACCCGGCTTCTGCCCGTCGCCTCCAACCGGCCAGCCGGACGGCAGCCACCAGCCCCTGCTGTCCATCCAAAGCCCGGAGAACGCGCCTCCGCCCTACGAAGAGGTCCAGTCGTCCCGTTCCAGAGACCGGCTGAACGACGGCAACATCCGCCATCTGTCGGACGATAAGGACACTTAATCGCTGAGGAGCTCCTGTGGAGACGCGATTGTGACAGCTGGTAATCTTCAGCGTTTCATCTGACGAAGATGAAGGAGGAGCAGCTGATTCCTCTGCCACCTGCACTTTTCCTGATTGGCTGCAGCTGCGCGGCATCAGAACAGAAATGATTTTTACACGAAGCTGACGAAATCTGATCGGCACACGGAACACGGGACTCGTGTACTTTTAGGTGCATGAGTCAATAACACGCCTCTGTTATTGATCAGATCACTTACACATGTTCAGAAAATGCTGACTTGAAAAAAACATCCCTGCTGTTGTTTGGCGCCTCTGCAGCGGCGCCCAGTGCGTCGCCGATGGAGCCGGCTGAGGACCGGAGAGTCTTTCTAAATGAAATGTTGATTATGAATGTAAGGCTTGGGCTGGATGCTGTTTGCCTCCTGGCTGTTTTCTAAGCTGTTAAACATTAATTTATGTAAATGTTTTTTGAGATTTTGCCGTGTTTTCAGTTCTGGAGACGTCGTTTTTCCCTCCCCTCAGTGATGGGGCTGTGTTACAGGAACGTTTCCCGTTTCCATGGCGATCGACTCTACGCCATTCCTGTCTGAGACTTTTGCACGTCTTCAGGTGCAATCTGACGGTTTTTAAACCAGTGCAGTTTAATTTAAGCGTTTTATTAATTGTACAGAAAATAAATATATTTAGAGAGATGAAAACAATCGAATGGTTTTCTGTTGTAATCAGTGGAGAGCAGAATGTAAATATCTATATTTTTCATATAACGGTTAAATCTACTATCTAAGATTAATTTTCTTTAAATCAAACAGACTAATGGACGTTTTTTGTTTTGCTTTTTATTTCTTTACTTGCAATATATATATATTTAAATGACCTGAAAGCTTGGGACACTTTCCTGTTTCTGTTTCTGCAGGGATGCCTTCACAGACCTTGAATGTATTTAATGTTTGATTTTAGTACTTGCAGATGATTATTTGTACATTGTGTTATTGCACAGAATTCTAATATAATAAATAAATGGTTGAGGTGTTGATGTTGGTCTGATTTGTGATGTAATTAGTTCCTCGCTTTTCCTTAATCACCAGGAAAAGCGATTAAGTTAAATATAAAAAGCTCAACTATAAGTGAAGAATGAGTTTGATTGTATTTTGCCAGTCAAAAGGATTTTTCTCCTGCTGAAGGTTAGTCGAAACTCCCATGTGGTTTTCTTCGTGTCACTGGTTTCTTATAGCAGTTGCACCATTTCAGTTCTCTTTCAAGACTTTTAAAGTCCAGGCCCATATTTACGCAAAACTTACTGGCATTTTAATGACTGATGCATGTTATGATCAGTTACTCGTTCTGTTCATCAATAGTTTTTACTTGGACTTAATTTCTTGGACAGTTAAGTTTTTAGTTTCACTTCAGTAAAAATATATGGAAGTGATGCTACTTTCGAGTATATTTTAGGTTCTCGCTCCGCCTCCATCATGTGTTGCGAGAAATAGAAACTGATTACGCTTCTGTCATAATTTCACATTTTACAACCCTAAATTTAAAAATCATTTAAAATTTATCTTTGGATTTACTTAATTATCTTTAAATATTAAGATTAGATCGATCTGAACCATTTACACATCAAGTTAAAAATAAAAACACACTTATTGGCCACTAAATGCTGTTCTGCTGAAACAATTGCTTTGGTAACTTGAAATTTCAACATCTTACCAACTTAAAAATAAAGCAACCCGCCTAACTTTTACGTTTCTGGACATTTTCTCTTGAAAAAAGTCCGGATTTGAGTAACTGTTGTCTTGACTCCTCCATTAAACATCTGACTCCCTCTAACTGGTGGATGTGGTCAGCCTCTGAAAGTCACATTTCCTGCAATAAATCCTTCTTTAACAGTCAATGTCGATTAATATTTGACAGATTTTAATGCATTAAAAATGTTAACACCGACCGGAACCCTTGCATTCGCGCATTTCTGGTTAAATCTGACGCACAAATGGCATCAGCTGAAGACAAACCCACTGGGAGTTCATTTCTGTTTCAAAAAACGATCTGATGGGGAAAAACTATTGTGTTCAAGTTTTGCTAAAAGGAAGTTAGCAAATCAGCAAAGCTTTTAATGCCTGAAATAGCATCTCATTGCTTAAAGATCATAACGTCAACATCCATTTCCAAAGAAAGATTTGTTTAAATGTACTAAAACACTTGAAAGCTGAATGAACAGGAATTGGTGTCAATCTGATGGTTGAATAACCAAAAATGATAAATATCTTTGATGAAAATGTTACACCCACTGAAATGAACTTTGAAGCTAATTTAGGTCTCATCATATGGATAAAGTGCTTGTAGATTATAGTTTCCATTTCTGTTCATCTGACCTCCAAACAGACTCACCAGATAGTAAAGAACAGAATAACAAAGCTGGTGTATAAACAGGAGGTCTTACTTCAACATAAACTGACCATTTGTTTTTGGTTGAAACATGTTTATTCTTCACTCCGTCACGTTACTGTCAGTCTGTGAATTTTACTGAAGTGTAGCAATAATTCATAATATTACCCAAACATAAAACTACTCTTAAAAGTACTTTAAAAAATAATAATAATAATAATAATAATAATAATAATAATAATAATTAAGTAAATGTAACTATTTACTTTCCAACTCTTGGCCCAAAGCTACAGATGAAGATGAGTCAGAGGTCAGAGGTCATGATTCAGGAGAACCAGACTCAGATTTACCAAAAACATCTTAATGATCCTGAAGATTTCAGGAAAGTGAAGTTTTTGGTAGAATAGAGCAGAAATGTCCATTATTGTCCCACAGTGAAATAAACTGAGTAATAGAGACTGGACGGGGTTTTCATTCCTGCTTTGGTTTGAATCCTCGGAGTTCCGACCACAGAAAGCGGAAGTGGATCGATGACTCGGGAAGGGAGGCGGCGGTTCGGTCCGGTTCGGTTCGATGAATGATCCTGACCAACATTTCCTTCCTTCTCCCACGTGGGGCAATTCTTGTTTTTTATGTAAGAGAGGAGTTTAAAAATTACACCAGCGTTTGTTTTGCAAGGGGCGCGTCTGCACGCGATGACGTCACGTCCTGGAAGATCAGAAGTGGATGAAGAAACGGAGCAGAAAAGACGAAATGTCACAAAATGTTTCTGGATGAGCGAACAGGAGGTGAATCAGAGGCAGGAGCGGCAAGAAGGGGCAAATTACCAGAAACCGCCAGGGGCAGTTCTGACGTCACCATGGTCCGATTGGGCCGTTGGTGCTGAAGTTGAACCAGAACCAAACTTAGAGTCATCAAATGTACGGGTGCATTCAGACCAACCCGGGATTCGAGTCCTGAATCAGACTCTGATCCCAGTTTTTGGGGAGTTTGAATGCAAATCTGAATTCCAAAAACCGAACTCTGATCCGCCTAGAAGCCTGGGTCTGGGTCCGGTTGAAGTGGACTATAAAACCTGTGTGAATGCAACCTGACTAGAGACCGTTTCAGAAGCAGGAAGTTGGCTGCAGTGCAGGACTTTCTGGTCATATATCACCCTCTGCTCTGCGGTTAACGGAGATGTTGTGTCGTTTGTCATGGCAACGGGTTTGCAAAGCAGAATATAAATGGTTTGAAGTTGTTTTACAACTGTTTATCCTCTTATTGCCCCATTGCTGTCGCGCTCTGCAGCTGCTGTAACTTTTAAACCTTTAATAAATTCCAAAAACTGAACTGATTTCCTCATTTTGTTGAACATAATCATCAAACAGGATGGAGGAATTTGCTTAGTCCTGTTGCATCTTGATAGAAACCAAACTGTTTACAGATTTATATCAAACATCAGCAGTTTTATCAGCTTTAATTTAAGTCATGTTTATAGAAATCTGGTAAGAAATAAAGGCGCTGCGATCATTTTTGTGGTTCCTGCTCATCCCGCATTGGAACAACCAGGAGAGTCGTTAGCGTTAGCGGCTAACAGGCGATGTCCAAACCGCTAATGTATATCAATGAATAATCCTACAGTCGCTAAAATCTGACACTGCTCCGTTTTTATTCACTTTTTGTGAAGAAGGAAGTTGCTCTGGTCCTCAGAGGTCTTGTGTTGATTCCTTCAGTAGTTCTTGGTGCAGCGCCCCCACTGGCGACGGGGGGAACTGGTCTTTCAGTTAGTTTGGGTCGTTTGTCACAGTGCAGTGTGAATGCGAACTAGAGTTCTGAAAATGTAACAAATGTTGCAATTTTAGTCCCCAATCGAACCGAGTCCACCGGACTATCGGGTCTGAAGCCACCCTGAGACTCAGTAATGTACGGCGCCGTAATGGGACCAAAACTTGAGCATTTCTGTTTCAAAAGTTGAAAATTTGCACACAAAAAAACAAACAAAAAGTAAAAAACACATTTTGAGATCTCTGAAATTTTCTAGAAAAAAACTGGAAGTTTGAGTTTGAAAAGTCAAAAATTTGCAAGAAAAAGGAAAAAAATCATTAATTTTTACATTAATCTCAGAATTTTCCCGTTTTTTTCTGAACAATTCGAGTTTGAAAAGTAAAATATTTTCTAAAAAAGAACTCTAAAATTTTCAGAATTATTTTAGAAATAATGTGGAAATTTCTGAGCTTCAAAAGTCAAATATTTTTTTTACTTTTGAAACTACGAGTAAAGTTGACAATTTGCAAAAAGAAAAAAAATCAGAAATTGAGATTAGTCCTAGAAATTTTCTAGAAAAATCTTGACATTTCTATTTCAAAAGTGGAAAAATTTCCAGTGGAAAATTTTTGACTTGAAATTTTGAGATTTATCTCAGATTTGAGAAAGAACTTGGAAATTTCAGAGATTTATTATAGCAAATTTTTAAACTTTTCAAACAAACATGAGAAGTTTGATTTGATTTAACTTCAGACAACAAAAAATAAAGTGTGTATTTAAACTCCTGGTTTCCACTGTCTCTCTAAATAAATATATGACTGAATAATTAAGTATTTTAATCTTTTCTCCCTTTTGAAGCCTGAAGTTCTGCAGTTTCCATGAATCCATCACAATGAAACAAGAACTAAAGAAACAGGTAAGAATTGACAGTAAATCATTAACCTGCTGATTTATTGCCATGAGTTGCTCAGATTAGCTGCAGCTCATGTGATGCTGCGTGTGACCAGCAGCAGAAAACCCCACAGAGTAACTGAAATGTGGTTCTGGTTCATTTATGACCAACTAACTGAGTCTGGAGGAAGTTTGACCAAACGGACGACGGGTTCAGGTTTCCTGGAATCAGAATCAACAACCGGCGATGAAAACGTCTCAACGGCGTTTTGGGGTCGTTGTAAACGGAGGAAAAAATGAGGAAATTTCCATCAACACAAAAATACAAGAACATTTCTAGAAGAAACTTGGAAGTTTCTGAGTTTCAAAAGTAAAAAATATTAAGACTTTTCACATTCAGAAATGTCCCGTTTCTTCCTGGATAATTTGAGATTAATCTCATAATTTGAGTTTCTTCTAGATTTTTTATTTAGTTCCTTTTGTAGGATATTTCTGAAAATGTCCCTCAAAAAATCCTATCAAATTTTTTACTTAAAATTCAAATTTCAACATTTTTCTAAAAAAAAAAAAATCTCAAATTTGTTTGAGTTTAAGCAAATTTTCAACCATTGAAATTTATAAATCAAATTTTTTTCTAGATAATTTATTTTTAATTTTTAAGGTTTTTTCACACATTTTCTACTTTTGGAAATCAGAAATGTAAATTTTTTTTGGCGACGCGGGCGTGGCGATGTGGGCGTGTCGACGCGGGCGTGGCGACGCGGGCGTGGCGTCATCAGGTATGAATTGAAGGTCACTGGCTGCTGGCTTTGTGTGTATGAGGAAGCGGTGAGCAGGTTGATCAGTCCTTGCAAAGTTTGGAGCCTGATAATCAAAATGGAATTAATCGATAATTGAGACAGAACAAAGAAATGGTTTGGAGTTGATACACGGACAGATAAGATTCCCTGAGTTGCAGCCCTTTACCATCATTAGTTTGCCGTGTTTTATAATAATAAAACGTGTTTATTATTAACTCTTTGGTGCAAAAAAACTGATTGAAAATTGATTTATTCACTGCATGTTTATGTCTGTTAAGGCTGAGATGGATCTGAACATGAAAACGGTCTTTAAACCATTCAGACAAGCAGCACAACAGAGACACAATCAAAACTGTCAGATGATTTATTACCCAGTGATAACTCAGAAATAGACCAAATTAGGATGCATTTTTACTTCTTTTCTACTTAGGGAAAGTTTCTGTTTAAATCAAAGGTTTTTGGTGCCTTTCTATCCTAAAGAAAAAGACGTAAAACTTCAGATGTTTCACAAAGAGATATTAACGTTCTTGGAAAAACCTCACATAACCTTATATTAAAGCAGAAAGTACCGTAAGAAAGGTTTACAGTGTTCAGTTATGCCGAATGAACTGATCAGTAGATTATTGAGGGAACGCAACAGAAAAAATTCCCCATGTTCCCTGGAGGCTCCGTAACAAAGACCAATACGTTGTGCTGCACACTGTAAAATATTTTTAGTCCAGTTTCAAGACAATAATTCCTAAATATTGATTTCAAAAAGTTTTAGTTCCTCTGTCAGATTATGACATTTTTTTCCAAGTGAAATATTGTGGCAGTAGAACTGGAACTTTTGTCATCAATTTTAATGAATTATTGACTTGAAACCAGACGTGTTGCTGCTCTTCCTGACCAAACATCTGATCGATCAGTCAAACTCAGCAGTTTTAGTTTTAAACAGTTTTATTTACTTCAAGAGTACATACAGGATAAACAGTAAAAGGTTCCAGAAAACGGTATTTATTTATCGATTGGCCCCTCTGCAGAGAAGCAGCTTTAGAGCAGAATCAGTGTGAAGGTAACAGTCTGGCTGAAGGTTTTACTGCATGGCGAGAAGGCACAGAGCTCTGTGTGAGAAACAACCTGGCAGTTTTTATTCAAACTTTGTTTGTTTGTCTCCTGAAAGCAACACATTGAATGTTTCACATCGATTTAATTCATCAAAACTGTTTTGAGGTATAATTTGTTACAAGATTTAAAACTGAAAGGAAGAAAATAAAAGTAAAACACTAGTGTTTAATCACAAGCATAGACATGCTAACTCTACTGTTACTCAGCTAATAATGGCTTTATTAAAGCAGTTAGTAAAATACATGATTTCCATTTAAAAACTGGAGAGAATCTGTTCCAGTTTTCCAGCCGGGTTGGTCACTGGGAAGTCTGGGAGTCAATTATTAAAAGGTTTCTTTTGATTGATCGCTTCGCATTGGCTTACAGGGAGTGTCGGCTGAACCCCGCCCGCCTGGGACGCCGGGAAGATCAGAACGAGCGCCACCAGAGTATTTAACACGGTAAATAAACTCAAACTACAGTTAATGCATCGTTAAAAACAAAAAGTAGAAAAAGTTGTAAAAATTGCCACTGATATTCGCTTTTTTTTTGTTGTTGTTGTTGCTGTTTTTAAAAGGTTTTTGGTGTAATTATGAAAATAAAAACGGCAGATTATTGTCGAAGTGCTTCACAAGCAAACATTTTTTCTCGTTTTTTTGCAAGCTGCTCATCTTTAAAACAGAAACGATTAAAAACGTGATACATCTGATTTTTAGCTGCACTAAGAAATCTGTTTTTCCGAACGCTCCAGATGGAGAAAGCCGGCACCGCCTGCCGTTTCCTAGGAAACCGGCGCCGTCTGGGTTCACAGCGGAGGAAAGCGTCCCGGTCGGTTGTCGCTCAGCCCTCAATGGGCGGCGAGGCGAGTGCGAGGCGACCATCTTGTGCGTAAAGGTTTGTGGTTTTGTTTAGATGTGTGCGCTTAAGTTGCTGTGCTGCTGCAGGCGGACTCGGCGCCGACCTCTCTCTCTCTCTCTCCGTGTCGCTCGCCCTGATGGCGGCGGCGGAGGTGGCGCCGACCCCGGAGCTGCCTCAGGTCATGGGTGAGAGCGGCGGCGACAGATGAGCCGGGCGAGGGACAAAGATGTCCCTCATCAGAGCTGCAGAGACACAAAGACGATTCTGCTTTAAATATGAGGGAAAAAAACATTAAAATGTTTTAAAGTGATTAAAAATCCCCAACTGTAGTTTAAATTGCTTAGAGCGTCTATAAATTTTAATTTCTGAAGAAACTATAATATTGAGTTTGTTTCAGATTCAGTTTGTTTTCAAATTAAATTTTTTATTACCTGAAGAGAAGAAAAAACTTTTTCTGTTAACAATGTGAAGAACTACTAGGAGAAAAAAGAACTATTAAGGAAATGAATCACAACCTACGAGAAGTAGAAGTAGTTCTTTTTCTACGATGGAGAGGAAAGCTTGAACCAGAAAATGAACTACTGAGGAAAAGAACTACAACAACTAGAAGAACTACTATAGTAAAGAACTAATAGAACAATAACGAAAACAACAAATAACTGATCATTTGTTCTCTGCTTTCCAATAGTTTCATGTTAATAATAAATCAGAGTCTGCGCCTGCACTGTGTGGGGTTGCTGTGGGTGCGCTTGTTTTCACCTGCGGTGTCGCACAGTTCTGACAGAACCGGGTCTCTGTCTGTGAGTAGCTGACTGCGTCCGGAGTCCAGAATCAGATCCGGCTGGTCGCCGTCTTCCAGCGAACCCTAAGAAAAAAAAAAAAAGAAAAAAGGAAAAGATCAGAGAGGTTTTCAAGCATTAAATTAACGCACCTATGAGGCTCAGATTAGCCTTCATTAGCTACCAGGCAATATGTTAGCATTAGCTTTAAATGGCACCTAGAACTTTATGAGGACATTTCATTTAAAAACAACTAGAAATGAATCTGAAAGTTTTAGTGGATCCGATTGAAAGCGAATGTTCAGAGTTTAATGCTAACGCCAGCTAGCATCCTGCAGGCCTCACCAGCAGCCTGTTGCTGAGCAGCAGCTCCTCCTCTATGGAGGACGGGTCCAGCTTGCGTCTCTTATCCTGGATCGTCAGCAGAGGCGGCGGCTCTTTGTCCAAGTCGTGAGTCCTGAACGAGAAACAGACGAACCGGTGAAACCAGGCAGCAAAAATCTGATCAAAACAATAAAAAAAAAAAAAAAATGTTCAAAAGCTAAAACCTCAGTTTGTTTGTTATTTATTTACTAAGACCAAATTATTACTTAATTTAAATATTTATCAGAAGAAAAAAGTGAGTAGACAGTTTCCAGCTTCACTGGAAGCAGAGGAGGAAAATGTTTCCTCTGGCGCCCTCTTCAGGACAAACTATATTTTCTCTAAAAAGTGCAACAAAATCAAGTTTTTGACAACAGAAAATCTCAAATTATGTCACTTAAAAACAGAGTTGACTGACACCAAATTTGTTTGATTTTTTTTTCTTATGTTGAGGGGGATGGGGCAAGTTTACTACCTTTCATGACTTCAGGAAACTATTACTGACATCTTCAAAGTGAAAGCAGCACAAATTGCTGCAGCACAAACGTTTGACACCAATTTGGTTCAATAAGCCAAATTGGGACATGACCCAGGATCATCCCGACAGGAAGTGATGCGACTCACCTCTTCCTGCTGACGGCAGGAATCCCATCGGCGCCCGGGAACAGCAGCGACGCGGGTTTGTCGCCTTCCTGCGGCAGATCGCTGAGGAAGGTGAGCTGGAAGTCGTCGTCCATGGAGATGTACGGCGCGTACATCTCCAGCTCCTTCCCCTCCACGTCCTGAAACAAGATGGACGACAGCTGGGATTAAAATCTGACTCAATCCATCAACAGGATTCTGACCCGTTACAAGAGCAGCACATTATGGCCAATCTACGTAGAAAAATGGGAGTAAATTTCTGCCAAAAACTCAGAAAGTTTCTAGAAAAAACTAAGTTTAAAAAGTCAAAATATTTGAATTTTGAAACTCAGAAATCTCCTTGTTTTCTTTTGAGATTTATCTAAAGCTTTGAGTTTTTTTCTTGCGAATGTTTGACTTTTGGAGCTCAGAAAAGTTTCAAAAGTGAAAACTTATCAGATTTTGATTTGCAGAATTCTTTTTACCTTTTAAAAAGAAAATGTAAGATTAATTTCAAAGTTTCTGAAGTTCTTATAAAAAAATTTAAACTTTTCAAACTCAGAAATTTCCCATTTTTTTCTAGAAATTTCTGAATTTCAAAAGTGAAAATTATCAACTTTTGAAACGTAAGAATCTTCCGAGTTTTTTTCTTTTTTAGAGAAAATTTCTGAAATGAATCTCAAAACGTCAGTTTTTTTCTTGCAATTTAATATTTTTGGAGGTCATATATACGGTGCAAACCACTTCAACAAATTACACAAACACAACAACATTAACGAAGCACAAATAAAAACACAACATTAACAAATCGGAAAGGGTCTGTCCCAGTGTGAGACCTGAGAAATCGCTGATTGGACCACAGGCATGAATAAGTAAACGCTGAGTCCTACTTACGTCGCCGCCATCTTGAAAGTGGCAGTGGAGAGAAAGTGCTGTGTGGACTAGTTTCAACCGTCTTACAGTACAAAGTGGATCCACTGCCTTTACCTTAATTTACCTTAATTAAAGATAAGAATAACGTAAATTTACGAGCAGAATTTCTTGACTTTGTGGCATTTCTGTGGTGAAACAAACTTCTAAACAACCAAGAAATATTTCCTTTGTAACTAAATTGGCCCAGTTAACTACTCTGAATATTTTTTAAGCTAAGCTAACTTTTTTTTATACTGTGTCGTTTTCCTAAAGAGGGAGAGGCAATGAGAAACCTGTAACGGGAGCTTTTGCCGTTTGTTTATTGTTGCCATGGTTACCTAGTCGCTATTTGTGGTCAAACATGGTTACTTTAAGGTACGTCAGTTGTCTGTAAGATGTTTCTTATAATCTATGTGGATTAAAATAATTTGTTTGATATAACAGACTGAAAGTCCAGAGAGCAGCGCGGAGACCGAACCGGGGCATTGGGTCGGAACCGGCCCGGGGCATTGGGTCGGAACCGGCCCGGGGCATTGGGTCGGAACCGGCCCGGGCATTGGGTCGGAACCGGTCCATAGAGATCAGAGCTGGAGCTGTTTTTCTCTTCTGTTTCCTTGCTCATCTCTACAATGTTTGTGTTTAGATGCTAAGTCAAAGCCCCGATATGGTGAAGATACGTTGTTGTTTTTTTCCTGAATGTGAATGAATCAGGGATGTATTTTCTATTACACTGTTAGATCATTTTTATCATTAGCTTTAACCAGTGGCTAGCCAGATGTCACCAAACTGCTCCCAGTTTGACCAGCAGACTGAACCCCTGCCTGTGCTCTGTGTTGCCTGTATAATATAAATAAATTTGTAATGTGCTGCCCACTTTTTTCCCCTTTCACTTTTTGTGTATTTTAGGTGAAATATCTCAATTTGAAGTATTAGGGTATTTTGACAGTTTATGTAAAGAAATAAAAAATTATTTAGTTTGTTAGATTTTGTTCACACTGCTGTCTATAGCACAGTTGACATATTACACTGTAATAAATATTTTTAAAGTAAAAATATGTAGCTAAAGTTTGACAACTATTATCAAAGTTTGTCTTTACTTTAAAATGCCTAAAATTTTTTAATGAAGTTATGTTTCTTTATTCGTATCTCGAAATAGCAAATGCACATTGAATTATGGAATTGTGTTAATATATTCATGAATACACCACTGTGAAGGTGTGTGTGTGTGTGTGTGTGTGCTCATCAATAAAAACGATATATCAGAATCAGCTGTATCAAATTTAATTATTGTGCCAAAAACAATTAAATAATCACATCAAAAAGTTTGAAGCGTCCTTAGTTTTTTTTTTTATTCCTATATATAATAGTGTGTGAGAGATTGTGTCAGTAACATTCATTAACTTAAAATACTTTGCAGAACGGCACTTTACAAAGTTCGGTCCATTTACTTGTATTAGCTTGCTGGCAGATAAGCCACTTTCAAGATGGCGGACGCTAAAGCGCATCGCAACAACGGTTCAAAAGCACTGTCGTCCAATCAGCGACCTCTCAGGTCTCACACTGGGACAGACCCTTTCCGTGTTTTTTAATTTGTTCAAGTGGTTTGCACCTCAGGGCCAACGTAGATATTTCCAAATTTTTAAAATAAAATTTCTAGCATCATTGTCTAAATTTCTGGGTGTTTTGGCTGAAATTCCCTCCCTTTCTTCCTGTCTAAACCGGCTCTAATGCGGCGCCGTAGTTTCCTGCTTCCCACCTCGATAGCTTGTTCCTTGAGCTGCGTTTCCTCCGGGCAGATGGTGAAGAAGCGCTCCACCTCGCTGGTGTCCATCACCTCGTCCTCACAGGGGCTCTGGGACCGAACGGAGACCAGCAGTTAGACCAGAACCAGAACCATTGGCTGGTTAAAAGAGGAGGTTTGTTTACCAGGTCCGGCTCAGAGGAGGCGGCCGGGGATGAGGACGGATTCAGGCCGTCGAAGATGGGCGACAGCAGCTGCCGCAGCTGAGGGCTACACAGATCCTTAGGATGGTCCGGAACCACGTCTGGACTGGGAGGACTGGCGAACGACAGCTCCATCTGACCTGAAGGGGAAAAACCAGGTGCTGGTTGGACTTAGGGCTGGAACGATTAATTGGATTAATTATTATTGATTATTAACCAGATTTTTGAAATAATCGTCAACTAGTTAGCTGCAGCCGTAGTTTGAAACCGATCAGACTGGCTAACAGGTCAGAACGACGGGCTCACCTTCCGTCAGCGGCGGCACCCCGCCGTCCGCCAGGTGCAGCAGCTCCTCCGGTTTCTCCGTCAGCTTCAGGAGGAGCTTCGCCGAGCTGCCGGCGTCCTCGCCGTCCGAGCCGCAGGTGTCGGAGATGCCGCCGTCCGAGCCGCAGGTGTCGGAGATGCCGCCGTCCGAGCCGCAGGTGTCGGAGATGCCGCTGTCCTCGGCGGCGCGCTTCGGGGAGAAGGGATCGGTTTTAGGCAGGAGGCTGCAGCGGGTCTGCTCGACGGAGAACACCACGTCCGGCTGCTCCACCGCGCTGCAGGAGGACACAACCAGGAGGAAGGTTAGAGCTGCTGCTTCATCGCTCCTCCTCCTCCCCTGAAGGAAAAGCTCGCTCTCCGCCGGTCGGAGCACCTGAGGATGAAGTTGAGGCAGACGATGGCTTCGGGCTGCGACGTCTTGTTGTTGTAGAGGACGGTGGCTTGAGTCTCGGCCCACACGAAGCCGCCGCTGTTGGCCAGGAAGCGGTAGGGCGAAGTGTTCACCTGGCCTTTGGAGAGAACTGCAGCCACAGGAAGAGGAACTTTAATTCACTTACACTTATTCAAACGTTCAAAGCTGGGCAAAATTCTGTCATATTCAGCAATAAATCAACTAATCGCATGATAACTCAAAATGAACATTTTCATAATTTATCATTTCTCTCTTTCTTTCTACCAAAAACAGGACGACTAAAGTTTTCAGCCTGGTGTTTTAGTCTCAACTAGCTGTTTTATGATGGATGATTTTGTTTACAGAAAATTTATAATTCATTTAATTTGTTGTTTGTTTCTTCTTTTTTTTTTCTTTCAGATTTTTAAAATGTCCTCCAGTTCCAGTGTTAAATGTTCATTCTAATTTAAAGTTTATTGATCTTTGAAAATGTGTTCTTGCTTTATTACGCCATTACTATTAATGGCCTCAAAACAGCAATATTATTACAAACTTTACATTTGTAAAGAACATTTAACTCTGGAACTGGAAAACATTTTAAATATCCAAAATGAAAAACAATCACCAAAAACAAATACATATAAACATCACACAATTGAAACAATAAATAAAATGATTAAATCTTTAATATTTTAATTTAGTACATTTATTAATAATTCTGTATTTTTAATATTTTTACATTTTATTTAAAACTCAACATTTTTCATGGATTTAAAAAAATATTTTTAGTAATTTTTTATAACTTTGTATGCAATCACAACATCCAGATTTGTATATGTTTGGTGTATATTTCTACCTATTAATGTCATTACAAGTTAAGCTCTTTTCTGGAAGTAGAAATATATTTAATATAATTAACGTATAATATGATTAATAATGTTTGACGCGAAGAAGTGGATTAAATATGTTTGTACTTCTTTCCATCCTTCTTTCAGGTATTTGATTTTATGTTTTTCTTTGCTTCTTATGTTTATATATTTTTGTGTTAATATTTGTATTGCTATACAATAGTACAAAATGGATCTGAATATTGGGAATAATAATTATTAAACTCACGTGTTAGCAGGCTCTTCTTTATGCGATCCAAGTCGAGCGCATGATAAAACTCATAGGCCGAGCGTCCAATCAGGTCCTCCGGTTTGTACCCCACCAGCTCCGTTACCCTGACGACAGAAACCCGCAGAGTGAAACCCGAGTCCGGTGTTTCTGTGGGCGGAGGATGAGGCGAGCGACCCACCTGCCCTCGCAGTGGGTGAAGCGCAGGTCCATGGTGTGGCGGGTGAGGAAGGTGCAGCTGTCCAGAGGGAACTCCACGCTGGACGGGTGGGGGATCGGCTCGCACAGCACCGTCATCACTCTGGCAGCAGGGGGCGACGCTGAGCCAAAGGGGCGGATGTGGCCCGTGCAGTGGAGAACCTGAGGGAGGGGCGAGAGGAAAACTGTCGCTGCCATCCTGAAAGTAGGGATGAAAATAAATAAAAGCTACCATTTTTTCATACAAGATTAAATTTTTGTCTTGTTCTCTTTAATAAAAAAGAAATTACAAATGACAGAAAAGTGGATTTTGTTTAAATCCTCCTTTATGTGAGCTGTACTAGAGCCAGACTACGAGAAGTGTTTAAAAATAAGAATCAAGTCATAATATTAGAATAAAGACCAGAGGGACGACTTAAAAAAAGATTTTTTTAATGAGAAAAAAGCCTGGATATTTTCTTGTGTTGGTATAATCCACTAATGTTAATACTTTATTCTCATATGATTTCGACTTATCAATTTGAAAAAAGAAGAAGAAAAAAAAAAAAAAAAAACTAGCCTGGCCTTATTATTCCATTGTATTGTTGACCTGAATTCAAAAATAAACAGAAGCCAGAGGAGTGATTGGGCAAAAAAAAACAAACAAATCCTGATTTTCCAACAATTTAATTTTCACTATGATGTAGCGATCAAATATTAATAACTGTATCCGTCCCGATAACTGAAGCAAACGTTTTCTAGGGTTTTGCATGACATTTTGTTTTCATATAAAACACTATGAAATGTCAAAGTTCATAGTGGTACTGCTCAGATGGTCTGAGCGGTACCATCTGCTGGAGCGTGTCTGGACTGTAAGTGACAGGTCCGGTGCTCTGCAGAACCGAGCCGGGCGCACTCCGAGTTCCTGGGATCGCTGGCGGAGGCGTTGACGCAACCTTGGCTTGTCTCCACGGAAACACTCAGCGCCTCGTATCACTTTCATCCTGGACTCACATGAGGGACAAATTTAACCTCAACGCCACGCAGTGACTTCACCCTCAGCTGCACGCTGGGAACGCATCAGAACTACTGTAATCCGATTACTTTCTTTTTTTCAAGTATCGGGTAAAGTAACCGCAAATAAAAATAATAATACGTTTGAGTTACTGCGTTACGAAATCGTGACTTTGTTTCTGAACGCCTCACAACGATCCCAGATAAGCAAGCGTTGTCATGGTAACCGGCATCCTGCTACACAGATGAAAACAGATTTTTATTATTTTATCATCTATTTGAACAAAGGCGTGTAAAAACAAAAATAACTTTTTTATGGTGGAATAGTCTGAAATACTTGATTTACAGAGAATAAGTTTAAATATTCAACAAAGTCCTTCAAGTCAGAAACTGTTGGAGTTTATGACTTTAAAAGAGCAAAACAAACGTTTTTAAAAGAGGTGGTTTTATTTGATTCAATGTTATAAGATGGAATATGCAAAAAGAATAGAATTAGGCTGAAAAGTAAATTGTTTAAAGCGTATTCAGGTTGTGATTTGTTTTTTCTATGTAACTAAGTATTAAATTAATTACTTTAGAAAAGAAGTAAACAGTAAATAACCAGATTTCTCTCTCTTTACCTTCCAGGTGGCAGATTTGATGTTGACGGTGCGCCCCCTGCTGGTCAGGGTGCTCTTCATTCGCAGGAAGAAGTTTCTCTCGCTCGGTTGCTCCGCCATCAGCTTCTTACTCAGACCTGAAGACACAGAAGCAAAAGTCAGTCAAAATATAACAAAAATAAAAACATGGCGTTGGATAAGCTCATGTTTTGTGGTTGTTTTTGAGTATTTGAAAACTTTCTTCTTATGACAGATACAAGATTACAGCTCTTTCTGCTCATTTTCATTCATGAATTATTTTAGTTGTTACATAAACTATTCATATTTATTGAGTTCGTTCTGATCCATAAAACGCCGTTCTGCAGCTCTGACCTGGACGTGGAGTCAGGAGGTCTCGCAGCTCCTCCTGATCGCAGGGATGGATGAAGTCGAAGACGCTCTGGCCGAGCAGCTCCAGCTGTGAGACAGAAAACAAGCCGGTCAGACGGAGGAGGAATCCGGCCGGGGTCGGAACCGGAGGAGGAACCGGGCAGAACCTGCGTGATGCCGATGTGCTTGTTGACGTTCTCCGTCAGGAACACCATGTCCCCCTCCTCGGTCACCACCATGACGAAGCCCGCCAACGCCTGGGGAAAGAAAGCGTCCATCGGATCTTCATCCTCCTCCTCTTCCTCTTCCTTCACACTCTCTTCTGTTGGAATAAAAAAATCAACATCAGAGTTTCTGCAGGTTTCAGAAAGTAAAGCTTTTTAATGCCAACTACAGCTGGTTATACTCAGCTAAAAGTAGCGTTACTGCGACATATTAAACTCAAATAAGAGTAAAATCTATTCATCCAAGAAATTACGGAAAAAGTATTTGGTAAAAAGTTTACTCAAGTACTGGGTAACTGATCAAATTGTAATTCATTTTATATTTTAAAAAAAAATTTAGACAGACCAAAATATAAAGTTAAGTGGAAATGTTGGTATTTTAAGGACCAAACTGACAATAATTCACAGAAGTAACAAAAAACAACAATGAAAAACTGCAGGTGTGTGTCTGTGTCTATTTTTTGTTAAAACATTTTGATTTTTCATTTAGTGGGTAAAAAAATCCTGATATTTAACTGAAGTAAAAGTAGTAATACTGTATAATAAAATTACTCAAAGTACAGTGAAGTAAAAATACTCATGAAAAAAATGTTTTCAAAAAAGTTATTGAAATAAATGTGACTAGTTACTACTACTAAATTAAATTACTTCAGTCTTAAATTACTGAATTTAAGACATTATGGACACAGAAAAAAGTTAGCTAGTTAGAAAGAGCATATTAGCAGCTAGTTAGCGTTAGCCTTGAGTCACAAAACCTAATGAAAATGTCTGAATGCAACTCAAACTTTTGCCTGACAAAAAGTCCGGCATGAAAAAAGACTATATGCACATTTGAATGACAAAATTTTAGACCTATAATTAAGGCTAATTTACTTTTAAGACATTTTAAGGACGTGCAGACACCCTGAATATTAGAGTTTTATTTTTTTTAGTGGATCCAAACACAGAGAATTAAATCTAAATTATGTGATGTTTCTGGCATTAAATGTTGCAAAGATAAACAATGATGTTAGTCAAGTTAAGGGTGTCCAAAGAGTGGCTCAGGGGCCATTTGAGGTTCTTGGACTGAGTTTGTGCGGCCCCTATCTGCAACTCAAGAATGATACTAATTTTACCCGGAGATGCAGATGGACATAATTACCGACATAATAAAAAAATATAAGTATAACACAAAGTTGTTTTTATAAACAAGCTTTTATCTATATCTATCCAGAGACTCTGCTGCACCGAGACCAGAGGATTTCCTTCTCACCGGGTCGCAGGAGCTGCTGCATCCGCAGGAAGCTGAGCGTCACCCTCATGATGCCGGCCTTGTCCAGGTGGGTGCAGACTCGGCGCGGCAGCGGCAGGGTCCGGGCCAATTCGTAGAACACCTCGGTCTCCTGGCTGCGCCGGCAGCGGGCCGCATCGCGAGAGCGGAGCTTCCTCTGCTCCGAGCTGCTCCTGCAGGAGGAAGAGGAGGAGCATGAAGCAGATTGTTGGTACTGAGCCCAGTTCTGGTTCTGCTGCAGGTTTCTTCCTGTTAAACAGGAGCTTTTACTCTCCACTGTCGCCACATGTATGCTTGATTTGAGAGATTGCAGTGAAGTCGACGACACAATGTAATACAGGAGCACCAATTTATCGACCAGCCTATTTATCTGTGCCAATTTCCTTAATTTTGGGAGATCTGTGATCAGCCGATACTTAAAAGTGAAGCCGATCTTATCATTATCAGCAAATATCTAAAAATCAGCCGCTGTCCTCTTCTGCCCTGCAGTTAGAGGTTCCACTGACAGACCGGGCCATCAGGTCATGCAGTCATCAATAATCACCCCACTGCTGCCAACTCAGCAACTTTGTTGCTATATTTAGAAGAACCAAACAGTTGCTGAAATACAGTTTCGATTGAATTAAAACACAAATGTGTTTGTATGTATTTATAGGATTTAGAAAGGAAAAATCAGAAAGAGTCCAACTCGACGGTAAAAATCAGATCGGTGCTTCTCTAATCTGAATGGTTTCTGTTTCTCAGGTTGTAAAATCCGTCCAGATCGACTAATTCCTGTCACCTGCTGTTAAATACATTAAAAAGCTGCAGCTATTTGGATCCTGACAGAAGTGAAAATGTTAAACGTGCTGCAGCTTGAGCTAACCAGAGTAAAATCAGAGACACAGCCAGTCCACCCAAACATGGATGTCCCACACCCACTTCACAAGGCTAGCAAAACAATCTCAAGTGGAAAAATACCAGCAGGATCTGTAACTTGTGACATGGAGAGCAGCCTGGAGCTGGCCCCTTCCTCCTCCTCCTCTTCCTCCTCCTTCTGCAGGAAACCTAGTGAACTCGGCAGCTTTTGAGTCCTCGGTTTGGACCGGACCGGACCAGAGAGCACACACAGACACTCCCACCATGTGTGTGGAGAAATAAAATGTTTATCCTGCTTCCCGTTGCCTCTGTGGAGCAAATCAGAGCCAAACATGGCGCCTCAGTGCTGGAGGAGACGGCGACGATCATCTGAGAAGGAAACAAAATGTTTCTCCTGTTTTGGTTCCTCTGAGATGTTTATCCATCCTTCCTGTGATCTAAATCACTTCCTTTTTACTTCTTCTGGGGGATTCCAACTCTGGCTGCAACTAAGAGCCAGAGTTTTATTATTATTTTACTAATCAATTGATTGATTAGTCTGACGATTAATAAATTCATCATATAAAAAAAAATATTGGCAAATTAAGCAAATTTTTGTTTAACTAGTCTTTTTTAGTTTTACATAAAAAATACATTAAAGGATGCAAGTAAACAAATTTTTCAAGAAATGTTTTAAATGCAAAAAAAACATTTTATTGCCTAAAATGCAATAACATCATTCCTTTAGTGAATCATTTGTGTCAATGTCCAACGTCAACATGTGATCTGATTATTTTTAGATTAACAGATTAATAACTGCGCAGCTAAAAGTGCTTAACAGGAAAATTTTAAAGGAATTTGAACGAAGTGAAGCTAAAACTGCCACTTGAGAAGTTATGAGTAAAGCATATTTACAGAAAAAGAATTTTTTTTTTTTAATCTTGAATGTCATTTTTTTAGGAGTTCTGTCTTAATTCTGCTCTGGATTTGTTGTTCTTTCAGCAAATTTTCCTTTATTGAGTCTTCTTTGGTTAACAATTAATCAATAACTAAATTAGTAGATTAATTGAATAATCGATTAATCATGATGAATAATTCCAGACTTCGTTTTCTGCCAGTTCCCACCAGCTCCCTGCGGCTCCGTCTTTTGATGTAAACAGAGCGGCTCCCGGCGACACCTGAGCGTCCACGCAGGCGACGCGTGGCGCGCCGCCTCTGCTCACGTGAACCACGGTGTGGGTTGTTGTGAAAGTTTCTGCAGAGGGAGGAGGGAGCAGCAGAGGGCCTCTTTACCCCCTCTGGTAGGCGTGCTGAACTCAGAAACCCCACAAACACTCATATGCACGGTTGAAACCGTGTATAGGAGCTTCAGCAAGGGGTCAAATGTCAAATACCTGCAGCAGATTACAGTGAGATAAAACCTGGGAGGAGGCTGGAGGAACGCTGCAGACACAGATTCACCTGAAACCGGCAGGACCAGAGCAGAGAGGCACTGAATCCAAAATGACTGCAGCTCAAACACAGAACAAAACACCCAAACTCGTCACGCTGACTCATCGGTTTTAAATCTGTTTACTACTTCTGATGCTGAGATCAGGTAGTAAACAGTTCTGTTCAGTCCGCTTCAATCCAACTCCAGTCCATTTCACTAGAAAGTCTGGTTCGTTTGGGGAGGTGTGAATGCTAATCGAACCAAAAAGTGAACTCTGGTCCTCCTACAAACCTCGGTCTGTGTTCGGTTGAAGTGAACTCTGGTTCAGTTTGAATGCATATTTAAACACTAAGCAGACCAGAGTCAGCTCCAAAACCAGGACGTGGACGACAGTGCAGGGGATTCTGGGTAAATACAACCAAAACAAACGCATTAGCCAAGCACTAGCAGGGGAAATAGTGGTCCCTAGCCAAAGACAAAATAGAAATCCTCCAACCACTAAAATCTGACGCCACTCTATTTTTGTTTACATTTGGTGAAGAAGGAAGTTGCACTTAAGTGTCTTCAGAGGTTTTATAGAGCAAAGTCTGCACTAATAATTCAATGGCTTGAACCAATAGACGTCCAATATCAATATGGCCGACACCGATCACCAATATTTATTAGAATTATATACATTACATACATTTCCCCAATTATATACATTTAGCTGCACCAGATTTATATATATATATATATTTTTTTTAAAGGAATTGAATGATTTGTTTATTTGCATTGTTTTATGCATTTCTAATATCTTATAAAATAAGCCTTAGTGATTAATAAAAATAAAAAAAAAGCAGAATGTCAGGTTTTTTTATCCAATTAATCATCAAAATAAATTGTTTAATCGTCAGAATAATAAATTACCAAAACAACTGTTAGATGAGGCCATAAAAAGCTGCTCAGGTCAAATGCAAAAAACAAAAGAGGTTACTTATTGCAAAACAATGTGTCCAGAAAAATGAGATTGCACATCACCATAGTGAAGCATGGTGGTGGGAGCATAATGCTGAGGGAATGCTTTTCATTGGCAGGGTGAGAAAAGCTGTATAGACGTAAATCCTGTAGGAAAACCTGTTAAAGGCTGCAGAATTTAATACAGAAGCTCTCGATGTGAAACAGTTAGAATGATTTCAAACGGAAAATCTTCAGTTTGTTGCCAAGTAAAGCTGGCAGCAACTTGCAATGAAATGCATTTCTCCATTACTTCAGGTTGCTCCGCCATTTAAAACTGTTAAAACTGTGCAGCTGCTGCATAATGCCAAGCTGCTGCAGGCATTGTGATGCAACCAGAGGCTGGAATTTCACTCAGGATCGACGCCCATATAAACTTCCAGCTTCAGTTCATCAGAGTTCAACTTGAGTGAATGAAAGCAAAAAAACAAAACCTCAGAGCTGACTGATGATTGCAACACCTTTTAGATCATTTGGGTTGTTCTCGTCTACAGTTTAACTAGTTTACAGCTAATAAAACACGGTGATCTCTTCCTGGCTGGCTGGTTTGTCTGAGCCAACTATGACGTCCTCAAACTGAAGAACTCTGTGTACTGAGAACAGGAAGTGCAGTTTACAGAACAAAAACACGCCGCGTAAACAGACACGACACATTTCAGTTTGATCACGTTGCATCAGGACCAGATCCAGATTAAGGTCCAAAAGCCGCCGCCGTGTGTTGGCGGCTGGGCATGCCAAGTCATGCCCACTGCCACAGCTGTCCTGAAACTTCACCGCGACTCCGGAGGAATGAGAACCTCCACAGATTACTGTAAGGGAGGAAGCCGCAGGAGGAATACGTTTCTGCTTTCAGGGGTCGCCACATGAGACAAGGGGTCAAGAAAATATTCCAAAATATTACACAGGACACCTCAGGGTGTTTTAAGGATAATTTACACAAAATAATTTGAATCACTGGAGGCAGTAGAGAGAAGCTGAAAGAGTAGATGTAAAGCTGCTGTTTAGGGCTGAAACAATTAATCATGATTAATCGATTATTCAATTAATATTTAACCAATTCAGTAACTGCTTAATCAAAAAATAACTGAGCAACAACTGTAGAAAAACTATGTACATTTTCCAGTTAAGATAAAAACATTTTTTGTTTGTAAATACTTTCTATCCAGAATTACTCAAGTAGCAATTTTAGCTTCACTTGGTTCAAATTTTGTAGAAACAAAACAAAAAAAAGAGGTCAGCATTCACACTATGTGCAGAAAGGGTTCAACTTTCAATTATCATCTGAATCATTTCCAAGGAACTCAGTGAAGGACGCCAGGATTTTCACCATTCAGGAAACAACTTCTACCCTGAGGACATTCACCATTATGGTTTTGAAACCGACAATCAAGCTGTAGAACAGCGTTTATATCGAACTGTGTTGTATGCAACACCAAGCTGAGGATGTTGAACCAGTTGCAATAAGGACTGCCGCTCTGTGCCGCACTGACTGTGGGGAACAGACGGGGCTAGGCGCCCAACTAGCTCATCGAACTCACTAGAATCCATTTGGATGGTGAGAAATGATGACATTTATCAAGAGAGATCAGTAGACTTGACTATAAAATCTCAGCTGACAGTGTTCCTGGAGTCTGCACAGTGAGCCTGACTATGTAGGAGCCTCAAGCAAACATTTGTTTCATTAAAGCTTAAAATTCAAAATTTCCAAACTCCCAATCAACCAAATATAAATAGGACACCACACTAAGGTCAGAATGCTTAGAATAAAGTCTTAACCTAAAATGGACGCCCTGGATGCAAAAGATTCGGTTGTCAGTGCAGTAAGCTTTCGTTTTGTACCCAAATGGTATTTCATACTATTTTATGGTCCAGGTTATTCAGGAAAGTGTTTTCACTGATAGTTGGACTCTCACCAGACAGGCAGCATTAAGCCCAAAACTCCTAACATGACATCAAGCTAACACAAGAACAAACTATTATATCTTGTATTAGTTTCAACCAGTGCCATTTTTCTGCCCTCAAATCAATGGACGCCAGTAGCGCCAACCTAATCAAACCAAACCATTTTATAGTGGGCCCAGAACTGAAGCGGGCCCAGGAATGGTGTGGCACGAGTCGGTTGTAGCGAACCACGCCAACCCGTACCACTCAGTAGAAACGAGGCAATATGGAGTCAGATTTTTGTAGGTCAAAGTAGGAAAAATCAACTTGAACTCTGATACATGAATAATCTTTTTCTTAATATCTAAAATGGCCGTCACATCACCCAACGATATTGATAGCTGCAGAATTAAACTGTTTATTTACACTTTTGTAAACAGACTGTCCACCCTGTTAGAATTATAGGCTTGGATTACTTGGAGCTGTTAGCATAGCTACTGATTACAGCAATTAGCAGTATTCACCTGAGGTCAGGTGAGTTCAACATTCCACAATAAGACAGGCATTAAATGAACAACTTGGCTGGCTTCTGAATTCAAAACAAACAAAACAGAAGAAACACAGCCCTGCTCCACACCTGTCACACTGAAAGTGACTAAAAGTGTTTAAAAATGTGCGAAAAACAACAGGAAGAAAGCTAGACTTCAGGAACTAAGACCTCTACAGTCAAGATCCGACAAAAATTCACAAGAAGAGAAAAGAATTTGGCAAGAGGGAGGAGTTTAAGAGAACAAACTGTCCTAGATCAGAGGACAAACTGTGGTCATTATCTGTTTAAATGGCAGTGTGTGTTTATGTCCTCTGGAGTCCCAAACTGACTGAGAACATAATCTGGATTGTGGCCATGTGGGTGAACTATATTTACTAAGTAATGGAGGATTACAGCTTGAGCTTTATTACTGTCCTGCAGCAGGGAGAGGGACACAAATACAAACCCTGGAGTTATTGTCAAATGATGGAATAAGAACAGAGATTATTTCAAAGGTTTTTTTTAATCCCCTTAATTCAAATTAGATTTATATAAATAATTTAGAATTTTGTATAAACAAAAATAAAACACTTTTACCCTGAATGTCACCAGAACAGAGGAACTATCTGACCTTTTCCTGCAGGTCATTTTTACAGGAAATACTGTAAAAACAAGCAGCAAATAAACACAAACTCTCAGCAGACATTTCTGATCAATGCAACAACGTGACATTAGAAGTGAGGCTGAATCCACGAAGAAAGCCTCCATCTGTGACCGTGGCGTAAACAATGGCGCAGAAACAAGAAGCAGGGGCCCTTCAGAGCCACACGACACACACGACACATTTTCACCAAAAGCGACACATTTTGGCGAGCAAAACGGAGAGATTAGCTTAACATGTAGCAGCGGATTTAGCTCATTTAATCACAACACCAGAGAGATGCAGCTGTTTGTTCTCGAAGCCGAACTCGCTTCGGACAATTTCGAGCAAATTCTCCCACATCTGAATCACGTAAACTCATTTTCATAAAATAAAAATAGTAATAAATAAATGGACCTCACCGTTTAACCGCCACGACCCCGTCTTCCTTCTCCATGTTTCATCAGAACACTAAAGCAAAGTCTCTCTGTTTCCTTACGACGTTCACTGCAGCGCAGAAAAGCGACGAATAAACAGATATCACTGCGCGGGGATAAAGAGTTCAACGGCTAGCACAGGCCACTTCCGTTCACCCTTTCAGAACAAAAGCCTCATACAAACTCAGCGCCGAAAAACAATGAATGAATGAATTACAACTTGCTCAGTTCTTGTTTTATATATC
>CAEFZX010007550.1:0-34249 GCA_903066825.1 Alfaro cultratus | reverse complement strand
TGTGTGCAAAGTAGTAATCACAGCAAAAGGTTGCTACTTTGAAGAAACTAGAATATAAGGCATATTTTCAGTTGTTTTACACTTATTTGTTTAGTACATATTTCCACGTGTTAATTCATAGTTTTGATGCCTTCAGTGTGAATCTACAATGGCAACGCTAAATTAATTGTTGTTTATAAACAATAAGCTCTTTTGAAATATGCTTATCTGCGTAGACACAGGAAATTTACAGTTGAGAAATTTTGCAAAAATCAAATGTTTACCTCGTGGCACTTGGTTACCAGAAAATGGGCTCATCGCTTAAACAGATTAACAACAAATATTGTTATTTGAAAAAAAATAAATAAATAATAATAAAAAAAATATATATATATATATATATTTTTTTTTTTTTTTTTTTTGCTCTTTCGAAATATTGCTTATACTACTTGCGAATTATACAGTTGGGGAATTTTGCAAAACAGTGAATTTATTTACTTTTTGGTCATTGGTAATGAACATATTATAAAACAGACATTCAACAAAAAGTAAAAATCTGATTCATACTTTGTGGCAGTTCGTTACCAGAAAATAACGCTCATCTCCTGACATTTATTTTGTTTAAAAGACATAAGCTCTTTTGAAATACTCCTTACCTGCTTAGACACAATCAATTTACAGCTGGTAAATTTAGCAAAAATAAAAATCACGTTTACTTCGTAGCACTTGGTTACCAGAAAATGGACTCATCACTTAGCAACAGATTAACAACAAATATTGTTATTGTTCAAAAGACATAAGATTTCTCTGCTCTTTTGAAATACTACTTATCTTTTGTGACTTAACAAGAATTGTGCAGTTGGGTAATTTTGCAGAAAAGTCATCCCTTAACACCTAATTAATATCAACTAATATTGATTATAAAACAAGCTCTTTTGATATACTGCTTATCTGCTTAGACACAGGAAATTTGCAGTTGGTAATTGGACTATACTTGAAAAGCAAAGTTCATGGTAAATGAGCCTAAAAATTAAGAACAGCTGAAATTCATAATTTATGGCCAAAACCTAGTCAAATTAAGGCTCATGGTGAGCATATCTAAGCTTTTGACCAGCACTTTATTCATTACAGCATAAAGTAATGTTATTTTTTTTTCTCTTTACTTTTGTCCAATATTTTTAAAAACTGCTGATTTCCTACGCTGCTAGTTACTGGACATAAATCTCTGGCTGCCATCATTATGTGAGTAAATGAGCCACAACCACCAAAGGGAATTAGCTAGTACTAGCGGATGGATCCACATTGAATAGGCATGGATGTAATTGCTAATTTTGGCACATTGGCCATTGATGTAAAACCTTTAAGGGGTGTTCCACTCTGCATTGCTCTATATCTATTAGAATCCACATTTGCATTCAATCTGAATAAAACTTTTCTTTTTTGGGTCAATCAGGATTCCCAAAATTATTCCTTCTTACTCAGAGGGAATAATTGTCAAAACAGTTGAATATTGTGAAAAAGTTTACAATACCAGCTGAGATTTCTGTTTAAAATATCCTATTTTAATTCACGGTATCTTTTCTGAGACACTTAATTCTGTACTTTCATTATCTGTAAGTCATAATCATCAAAATTCCAAAAGATAAAGAATTTGATTATTTTAATACATTTTACTCCCTGTGACCAAAAATATTTAGTGACCAAAAATACACTAACACATCTCAAAAAAATATTCACATTTTTTGAGATGTGCTTGTATTTTTTCAAGTACACCATTCCTTTCTGTAGAAACACCTAAACAACATGGTGCCTCCTCCACGTTTTACACCTGGGATGGGAATCTAAAGTAAGCTTCTGACTTTTCCCCCCAAATGTAACGTTATGGTCAAACACTTTAATTTTCCTTTCAACAAGAAAACTGGACTTGTCTCCAGATATTAAGGTCTTGTTCCTGAGTACATCAGCAAATTGTTTTCTGGCTTTTTATGTTGCTTTTTGGGCCTATCTTTGGTCATGAAAATGATTAAACAAAATTACTTAAACTAAATACATTTAGGTTTATTCTGGCATTTATCAAATCAGACTCACTTGATTCTAGTTAAACAGGACAGGATTTGGCTGATTTAATCTCTGTCAATGAGAGAAAAGTTAAATTTGTATCCAACATATGTAAATATTTGATTTTAACTCTAACAGTCTGTAAATTTCATTGCAGAAATCCTGGGGCAACAATTCATACTGTCTTTGTTTTTGATTTAGCCTCCTGCAAACTGAAATGGGCACAAAAATAAACAGGATTGAGCCTGAAATTGCTTGTTGATGGCTTTGTTCATTTAAACCACCTCCTGGCATAGACGTACTAAGCTATTGATTAAACCCACTTAAACAGAGAGAATGCTTATCACCCCACTTGATGTCAACATTACTTTACACCCTCAGCTCAACATCTTTTCATATCCCCGTGGGATTTTCCGTTCCTGCAACAAGCAGACTGCTCATCTGCACGCACATACCACCGTGTGCTGCTATTCAAATATATCACCTTGAGAAAATTAAATCTCGTAAAGATGTGGCTCACCACGGATGGTACAATTTCATTACATTAGCCAGGAATGAAAGTGTCTATGTCGGTCCTCCAATTATGCTTCCCTTTACTGCATATTAGAAGCTCATGCTAAGCTGCAGTCGGCAGAGGATGCAGTTTAGCAGAGCTGGGATTCCTTCCATTCTGTCTGGCAGGCTGCATATGTTAAGAAATCGCTAATCCTCACAAAATTTTCACATTTGGAATAAGAAAAAAAAAAAAGGGAAAAAAAAAAATATCTGTTGCCAAATTGATGCTCTCTGTCTGTAAGCTTCTTTGTGCCTCCAACGGCTTAGCTTTTTCTTTTGGATATGGCTTCAGTGGAAATTCAGCAGTCTGGCTCCTTCCTTGCGGCTTGTCACCCAGTTATTTACCTTTGATGCCACCCTATGCGTTAACAACTTCAAGTTGAGAACTTAAGCTCAATCCTTCAGTCAGCGAGTTGTGTGTTACGTTTCAGAAGATGGAGGCTGTGGTGGCAAGAAGCAGATGTGGCTGAATGGTTGAGCAATGCACATGTTCTAGAAGTCCACTGTTCAGAGTCTAGGCTAAACTCTTGATTTTCTTTTTATTTCCTTTTTTTCTGTTGCAGAATATCTCACTACTGGAGTAAAAACATAACCTTGCATGTCTTTCATATTTTATGTCATTACAAACAAGAACTTATGGCATCTGATCTTTTTTTTTTTATTGTAGGAGAGATGGACCAAAATGTGAAATTGAAGACAAATGCAACTTTTTTTAAGGTTTTCTTCCAGGATTTTACTTGAATTTGACTTTATTTGAAATTTCATCAAATCAGAAGAAAATCTTCTACATGATGATGCCATGTGTAGGGCGATGTTCCTAAACACACTATCTGCCACAAATAGAAAAAGTACAATTTTGGTTTCATCTGCCTTGATTAACTTTTCCAGGCTTGTTATGTACCCAACACTGTTAGAAGAAAACTGAAAAGATGACTTCTTTTGTCTTTCTTGTAGTAAGTGCTTTCTTTTTACAGCTTTTCCATAAGGAACAGATTTGTGAAGTGTAAACTACTACCAGTTCAACTACCTCAACTGTGAATCTCCCATATTGCTATTTAGAAATTGTTTGTACCATGTTTTATTTAGTGGAGTGTAAAGGGACTGAATCCATATGCACGCCACACTCAGGTTTTAACTTGTCAACAAATTTATAAATGATTGACAATTTTGTTTCCCTACTTTACAATTACGTTCTGCCTTATGTTGGTCTATTGCAGGGACAGTCCTTTAGAGTCGGTATCCTGCAACCTTTCGATGTGTCTCTGCTTCAACACACCTTAGTCAAATAATCAGATCATTAGGAGGATTCTGAAGGACTTGACTGCCTACAGAGGAGGTCATTTAGCCATTTGATTCAGGTCTATTGGACCAAGGACACATCTAAAAGCAGCAGGACACCAGTCCTTCAGGAGTGGGGTTGAAAACCCCTGGTCTGTTGGATAACATCTCAATATAAGCCTTTAAAATTTGTAGTCCCAACATCATACATAATGCAAAAACGTTCAGGGGTTATTCTGAATCTCTGATTCATCAGTTAAGAATGTCTGCTTCCCAACAGGGACAGGCTTTTTTGTCTAAAAGAAAAGAAAAATGAAAAGGATGCATTTCCAGATAGATGTGTGATTAAATACATGCAAACAAAATATCTCTATGTATTTTCCCTTTTCCATATCCATGTCTCGTTCCTGGATGTTTATTTGACAGCCAGATCATTGACCATTCAATGACTCAATTGAAAATTGACAAAAAAATAAATTAATCTGACAGTCTCTGACAGTTTTAGTTGTAGGCATTCTTTAGGTTAGAATAAAATGTATTTTTATGGAAACAGATTTGTCTGAAGAGAGAGAGAGAAAAAAGAATTGTATATAAAAACAAAAACTCTACAAAATGATTAGGTCTCAGAGCACCATAGTGTTATTCCTGGGAAAAGCATAACTTTCATTCTCATGAGTGCTGCTTTCAAAATGTGCCTTTTCCATTGCTTCTATAAGGTTTATTTATTACAGCACATAAATACAGGGCAGCATTAAAGTACAGAAAACTACAGTTTGTGTCGCTGGATAAGCAATAATCAAAATAGCAATGGGAAGACAGGGTTTGCAGAGGTTGGAAAAATCATAGTGTGGCTTTTCACACACTGAAAAATGTTAGCAACTTATAGATTTGCAACTAAACTGTCTTGCCATCACATGCGAAGACAGAGGTCTTTGATGATGGGCCACTTTAAAATTCTTTTTTTATTTTCCATCTGAAGGAAGCTTGGTATGGTTTTGCTACAGAAGAGAAGAGGAAAGGCTTATAGTGTGTGCAAAAATTCAAAATGTGTACTGCTGTGCTGCAATTTCTTTGATTACCTTCAGTAATCCTCTGGATGATACACAAACAGCTCCAGTGCTGTAAGCACACAGTGCAGTGGGTGATGAAAACATTTTCCTCGGGGGTTTTGAGTTCAACTAATATATCAGCTTGGTTCCTTCAAAAAAAAAAAGAAAAAAAGAAAATGAAACATTTACACCCTCTGAACTTCTGCTGTGCATTCTTTTCTCATTCAGATAAAACCCACAAACATCGATGTTTTATTCTGATTTTATGTAATAAACTTGATGTAGTACTCTCTGCTGAAATTACAGTGAGTTGTACAAAGCATTGCCACACAGCAGCTTAATAAAAATGCACCACACCACAGGCCTTTTAGATTTTTATTTGTAGAAAAATATAATTGTTTAAGTAGTTAATTATTGATGAGCTACTTTATTAATTTATTTGTTTGTTTATGTTTGGTAACATAAGAATAAAATTAAAAGTATAGCTGGGGTAAAACAATAAGCTTTTTACAGAATACGAATATTTTTACTAGGAACGTGTAAGACTTGTAATGTTTTACTCGAATGTGCAAAAAATCTTGACGTATAGAATAGAATATACTTTATTAATAGGGAAAATTATTTATTTGTTGACAAGCTACTCCATCCAAAGTGTTAAATATTAAATACCAAAAGCGATGTATGATTTTTTTTTAAATTAAAAAATAAAAATACCTCAGTGTTATTTGAAACAGTGTACAAAAACATAGCATAGATCATTTGCTTTCATTTCTGTAAAAAAAAAAAAAAATATTTCCTCTTAAAGCTATAATTTCCAACAGCAAAGTTGAGTTAGTCTGTATTTGTGATGGAGAAATGTCTTGTTTGTGCATAGTCATGAAACGAATTGCCTTTGAGGAATACTGTGGTAAAGTGACAGTTACTTCTCCAACAACCAAAACATTTCGCACAGAAGACTCAGTATAACTGGAACTCCACGACCCTACACGTTTGCAGTCTTCTGTGTGTACTTTAAAAATGAGATAATACATGAACTCGCTAGTATTAGGGTAAAGGTCATGCCAGGTTGTCATTCATCAACACCGCACAGTGTAAAGTGACAAGGGGAAGGCTAAAAGTGCACCGTGATAACACACAGCTTAACGTGGCAAATCATTCAAAGCGCACAGGCAGCGAATCGGCTGATAAGAAAATTTGACTTTAAATATTAAGAGGAAAACACTCACAGGCATGAAAACTGCGGCAAGTCTCATTTGTGGCTCCAAAATGCTCCTGAAACAGTGATTTGTTTGGGATAATTGAATGATGGTTTTTGTTTGTCCTGATTTAAACTGTGATTTGACAAATTTGACAGCAAGTTATTACCAGCTGACTTCAGGTATGGCACAAAAGTGGTCACAATACATTTTAAAAACAAGTCAAACAAGAAATCTACATCTTTCTAAGCACTAATAAACGACCATGCATCTTAGTGTCTACTATTTTTGGTGATAAGAGGACCTGCTGTCATCAAAAATCTGACAAGAGTCTTTTGCCAACACATACAAACGTTCCATAAAAAAAAACACAGAAATTTGCCCAGCAAGCCAGAACTTGGAAGTTGCTTTGATTGTAGGCTGCAAATGTTCCTCCCTGCTATTCACTGTAGTGACGGGGAGTAATCGTTAAAGCATCTTGGTCGGGAGTTGGTACCGAAGGACGTTTAGAAGAGTTTTCCTCACCTTTCAGGGTCAGATGGCAAGTTTGAACTTTTTACATAAACAGGTAAATAATCCCAAAATGTAAATGTCAATTAATGTAAATCTCAAATATACAGTTTTAATGCTGCATTTTATAAGTAGATTTTCACTCGGGGAAAACATAATTGCAAGATTGAAAGAAGGTAGTTTTATAATTTTGTTTCCCTTTAGAAATTTAAAAACAGGTTTAGCTAATTTTTCGCCAAGCTATTTTCACAGGAGACATGACAAAGCTGGTTGCGGTAAGGGGGAAAAAAGCACAGTATGCAACTGCTGTCATAGGTTTCATTTTAGTCATCATCAGTATAAATGTTATCTTAAGTAAGGGTGAAAATGTTTTTTATATTGTACACATAGAACAAAAACTAGGAAAAATATATTTTCTAAAGTATACCACCAGAGGCAATTCTACATAGAGCCTCATACTACCTTGGAGTGACTCTACATAGAATATTTGAGATTCTTCTGTGTTAAAATTAATTTTCATCAGTTCAACGTAATTTTTAATGCACTTTACCCAACACATTAATCACATCTGATATATTGGGAAGGCTGACTGCCAATTAACTGGTGTTAAGGACACAGTAGAAACCCATCCCATAAAGTTTGACATTCGACAGTACTGACAGAAAAGTGTGGCCATTCCAAACTATGTACCACCCATGGAACAAGTCCTGAGCTTTGAAACCTTTCCAACTGTCCTTTAAATCATGTTGATGACTACACAGTCAGCGCACCCTTTATAATTAATTCTGATATGCAGATGGGATGTTCCACACAAACCTTGTGCCAGCTTTGGTCAATTTAATTTTCAAATCCCAGCAGATGATTTGAACTGTTGAGTCTTTTTCTCTGGGCTTGTACCGTTACTCCTGCCTGTGGAAAAAAGAAAAATGGCACAGCTACATCAATATGATGACTCATCCGCTGTCCTTGAAACCCCGTCACCCTATTCAAGATAAAAAATGTCAGAGTTTCATGTTGAGGTGGTACAAGTGCTTGTGAATGTTAGCACAGTGTGAACTGAGTTGCCTTTGCTTGCTTGTTTTGCAAAGGCTTGTGCATCACATACAGCAACACCACACAGCATAGTGTCCTTGGTTGAGTGGAACTTTTTTTTTTTTTTTCCCCCAAGGTTAAGAAGCAGGAAGATTGGATTGCACACATCAGATATTTGTCACTGGCAATGTAAACTCTACCTGAGTTCTCAGTTTGTGTCATCACTTGAAATAAGACTACAATCTAACCCCTCTGCACCATTTATGGGAATGCACATACACTGCCTCTGTTGTTCTGAGACATAATATGTAACAGTTTAAGTGCAACAGAGTTTGTTGTGTTGGTAAGTCTGAGAACTCACCAAAGGCTGCTGCATGTTGTACAACTGCTACTCAAGCTGCTTTTGAAGTTTTACGGCATTTAAAATATTTGGTCACAAGTATTAGAAAACCGGGGGCTGAACAATGTATCATGTATTGCTATCTTGTCTTGAACAATACTTAGCTAGAATATTTTTGCCTGTGTTTCTGAAAACCTTTAAATAACATTGTGTCTTTGTAGGGCTGCGAGGGGTATTGTTTAAAGCTTCAGAATAACTTTCACAAAAATATGGTTTTTCCATATTTGTTAAAACCGTCACCATGTTGTGGCAGTATACTATGAGACAGATATTCTATGAAAAGATCGAACTCCTCCACCTTCTCCCTGAACTACTATTACCGTCTGAAGAAATGCAACGCTCCTGGTCAAAAACACCCAATCAGAGCCAGGAGAAGTGTCTTGGTTCTGTCAATCAATGCTGCTCCCCATACAATGAGAGGAATCTTTGGAAGCGGTAACATCCATCCATTGAGCCACAATTTGCTTATGGATAAAATAATAAAAGTATCTCAACTCACTTTTTCAAGTTTTGCAAGATCCCCTAAGTGTTTTTTTTTAGTCTGCATTTCCTCATCGATATGTGTTTCCCCAACTACTCTGTATTGCCCAGGTAGTATTTAACCTTTCATGCTGGTTGCAGTTTCCCTTTTAATACCAAGGATGGATTATATCAGCAAAATGATCTTAATCATTAACCCCAATTTAACAAATTTACTTAAGTATATCTAAAATATTGGTTGGAATTAAACAAATTTGTTAATCTATCATTTAACTTTTAAACTTACTTAATTTCTCTTCACAAATGTGGAAATTACAATTTTGTTCGATATATTTAATGAAATCCTGTCAATGAACTTACATAACTGCCAAGCTCCTCTTCAGTTTTCAGTTCAATATTATTCACATTATTCCTAGAAGATACATTACTATATTGAAATCAATGAGTTGTAAAAGCATGTCTTTGCAGATATGGTGTCCTTCTTCAAATGTATAGGGTAAGTGTTTTCCATTTGTTGCCACTCTTTGCAGTAACCTATGAGGAATACAGCTGTTATGCGTTTATATTGATGCAACTGACATGAAAATGTCATCAACCGTTTCCCGTAATGTGCATATGGAAGAAAGTGGCTTTGCAAAAACAATATTAATTTAAACATTCTAGTGTTATAACTTTTTACTTAAAGAAAATTGTGATTAAACAAGGAAGATGAACCAATAGAATAAGTACTTTAAAACACTTATGGCATTTTTAGTCCAATTTTATGATGTTATGGAGAATTTTATTGATTGATTTTCTACAATACCAAGGTTCTCATGATCACTGAATCCCCTACTTTGTACATATGAGCAAGGCCTAAAACTTACTTACAAATTTATTTTTTCTCATGGTCACAACCTCGAGCTTCATAAGCCAGAGCAGAAAAAAACAACTTCTACTCAAATCGCCTGTCACTTTTTTATTTCAGTAAAATAGCTCAATTAATGAACGATACCACTTTCTACTTGTAGGAAGTGTCCGAGACACCCAGTTAAAAAGTTTATTCATCGAAAACAAAGTTCTTCATGCATTTTTCTTGAAAGTAGGCAGCTGAGTAAGACGTGTCTCTCAGCTGAAGGTGGCAGGTTTCCAACAAATAAATGAGGACTCTGGCTGATCTTAGGAAGTTCTCATTCTGAAAAGAGCAAGGTTCAACACTACTCAGTCTTCAACTGTCTGACTTTCAAAAAACAACAAAATTATTAATCGCATTTAGACCCATGTTGCATTTTTTTTGTATGTCAAAACAGGAAATGGTGTGACAGCAGCTTATTACTGTAACTTGTGTTCTACAATTTCTGTGTTAAATTGGGCATATGCCACCCACTTTTGTAAATTAAACTTGAACACATCTTCGCTTGGCCTTGGCCATCCTTACCAGAAAGAAAAATGTGCTGTTCCACATATTAATTTTCTGGTGTTTCTGGAGAATATGTTTCTGAAAAGTGGACTCTTAGTCTGATCTGACTAAAGCACTTAGGCTTAGCAAAGTCTAGGTGTTTGGATATTTACTTGCAAGCCTCCAGAACAACTGGTTGGCATGTTGAAATCATCCAATGGTCATCATGGACACTTGGTGACCAGATACCATTCTTTGCTGCAAAGCTTTGGAAATTCTGAGTGGTGGAAAATTAAACGTTTTCTACCCTGATATATAGTGAAATTGGTTTCTAATAAAAAAAATAATAAATTGTTACAGTTTTGCACATCTTAACAAAATGTGCAAATTCAAATGTTCCATTTTTAATTTCAAAGTCTTGAATCCCATTGGCTTTATAATTTCCAACATTAAAGAAATGCAAGCATGACATAATTTAAACACATTTCCACATAACTGTCTGGTGTGACTTTAAAAAAGTCGCACCAAAGAAACTGGCAAAATGACAGTAAAGCAAAGAATCTCAAATAAATTGTATCTCATTTATTGACAGTGTCCTACTGTTTGGTGCAGAATTTAAATTGCCTGCACTGACACAATTTTTATGTCCTTTTTAAAACCGGAGAGCTGGAGCAATTTTCGTAGCATCTAACTAGATTAAGAGGTGAGTGCCACACAACTCTCTCATCCATGACTGCCCGTCTGAAACACGAAAAGAGGCCATTTCTATGGAAATGCAATGTTTACACGCATGGAAGAAGTCTATTATCTGCCATTTTGAAAATGTTATGTGCACACCGATTCCCAGGATTGTACCTCGTTTTGCACTCAGCTTTTTCTTTCTTGTTTTCCTGTTATTTTATTTTTGTTTGTTTCTATTTGCTCATCCAGATGAAAACCAAATGGTGTTAATGCCTTTTGTGCCTGATTAAGCACAAACCCTTTCTGTCTCCTCCATGTCCAAGTATTGCGAGAGAGATGTCTCACTAGCTCTCCCAAAAGTACTCCTTTCAGAGTCTGAATGGGGGCCTTTTTCGGATTTCAAAAGCATTTCAGTGGACTTGGAAAGATTGGACTCTTTTCTCTTCACTATAGCAAGGTGTGTCAGGAGTTCAATAGTGATTCGTGGAGCGTGACGTTCCAGAGGAAAGTATTTGAACAGTGCAAGAGAATAAAATTTTATTAATGCACTGACAGCACAAACCATGACCTGAGAAAAAAAAAAGGAAAGGTATCTCTTGGGAGGTGAAACAGTGATGTGTAATTAGGGCTTGTAGTCATTTAAAACTATCCTGAGAGGTATGGCAGATATTTGAAGAACACTTTTGGTCCTCGAAGTTACAGTTAGTTAAATAAGAGTTTAGTTGACAGGAGTTTTCCTTTGGGTTTTATGCCTTGTGTCCATAACCTATACCACAAAAAGACCACATTTGCAGACTGTGGTCTTTTTAAGTGACTGCTGACATGCCTAGACCTGAGTGTCCAGGCAAGTTCACCTTCACACCAAAACATTAAGACACTCAAAGTAGTCTTCAGATACCCTAAATTTTCCTGAATCTGTCTTGCTACTGTTGACTTAAGTGGGCTTCTTATGCAAGAAGGAAGAAACATATATTCCCAAAAAACAGTTTTTTGAAATTATGTTTTCTTTTCCCCTGAAAGAGGAGCCTAAAGTTTAATCATTTGGACATCAAACCAAAGAACAGGTTTGGTTTAAACCAAATACAGCATTCCAGAAAAGTAAGTTCATGCTAACATTGAGGCATAGAGTCGGAGGTTTTGTGGTTTGGGGATGCTTTGCTGCAGTATGACTTATTCTGCTCACAGTTGTGGCAGGTAGCTGCTCATACTGAGTCTGGTTTTACTGGAAGTCTCTTCCCATTAGAAATAAGTGGTTCCTTTCAACTGTCGTCAGATGTTTTCTCAGAATGATGGATTGTTTCAATGTCAATAACTAAAAAACAATAGTTTGGTTTTCTGAGCCAGAAAACCTTTTACCATAAAAACAGTAAATATAGTTGGATTAACTGGATCTCATTGTAATCTAGCAAAAGATTCAGCACAGTAGTGAGTTACTGCATGCTGCATGTTTATGGCCTTCAGATTGGTGGCATCTATCCCCATTCAGGCTAAAATGACAATAAAACAAACACACAAGGTGAGCTAAATACTAAACATGATGCCCTCTCTTGTTTATTCTATGGAGGCTGGCTTAAATATGAAGGAAGTGCCTTTGGGATAAGCAGCTCTCGCTTTCAGACAGGGGTTTGGCACTTGTACGCACGTCTGGAGTCAGCGCTCAGGACACATGTCTGCTCGGCTCTCATTGAAGCCGGCCATGCTTGGTGTTGAACACGCTGTCACACACACCATCTGTTACCGCCAGCTCTCCTGGCTTGAGCAAACATGGCTACGCGTAGGTAATGGTGCAGACAAAAATTCTGACCTTGACACTGTCTCCTGTGTGTGACCGGGGCGAGATTGATGACAGTAACTAAGCCTTTTTCATTTTGGACGGTGGGACACAGGAAGCAGAATCCCATGGTGCCTGGAAACCCGTCTGTCTCCGTGTGTGATTAGAGGATGGGTCTTTCTCCGCCTACGTTGCTGTACTGAACTTTCAAGATGAACTCACTGAGTGTATAAATTTCTCTTTCAACTAGACATCCATTATCAAAAGGCATTATGATGCAAACAAGCTTTACATGCTGAACTTAATTTAAGCAATTTTTCTTTAAATGACTGAGAAAGGGGTGACTTTGAAGCTGATAACAGAGTTTAAATAAAAACCAATGTTACTCAGTCTTAAAAGCTCTTCATTATGCACACATTTTCAACTGATGGCGCTTTGTAAATAAGAGTCAGGATTTTACTTTGTTACATCTTCACTCATTTTCTGTACAATCTTCATCCCATTCAGGATCACAGAGTTTAGTAGCCTCTCCCAGTAGTGTACTAAACAGAAAGGTAAACAGTAAGATGTTCTTTATCTTTTTTTCAACCTAACTAAGTAGTTTTGTCAACAAAAATTGAACCTGAAGTTTTCAATGGAACTATCAAAGTACTCGATCTGCAAAAGACAAAGCAAAGCTATTTGAAAATGAGTAAATACACAAGTCATTCCACGTCTTGTCAGCTTGCTGTGTGGTTTTCAAATATTGTGTCCGTAGCAAAATACCTACCGGACTTATAAGTATTGCATGCTTGGTTTTTCTGTTTAAGGATAAATGAAATTAATAGCTATGCTTTTTTTTTGTTGTCATTTTAACAGTCATTGCATTTTTCTGAAGCCATCTACTACAGCTAAAACAAATCTGGTTCAATCCCAAGTTTTCTTTTAAGGTTTTTATGACAAGTCTGGTTTATTTTATGAGAACTCTATCTTGTGCTTCTGAATCACTTGGATTAGAAAATGTAATATTCGAAAACTTAAAAATTTACAACAGTATAAGCAGTATTTCAATCTACTTAATACAGTACTTTGAACTTTTACAAATTACATTACATTAAAATCACAAACCTCAATGTAATAAATTGTGATAGAAAAAAATATTTTTTTAAGTAAAAGTCTGTGAACTGTGGCATATACATCGTGGCAATTTAGTCTTAGAATAAAAACAGCAAACATCTGAAAGAAAGTTTTGATTTAGATGAAAACAAACAAAAATATGTGGCAAGACTTGCAAATAACTGTTCAAAGCTGCTCTATATCCAATCTGACTGACTTTGAAACTGCAAAGTTGAAGAGGAAGACATTTAATATGACAAAGAGCAACTAAACACACATGGACTCCACACGTTTCTATGCCATGTTTTTCGAGCTTGAGCTAGCCGGGCAAAATTTTCCTTGACAAAGAGGTGAAAACAACCATATAAACAGAGATTTTGATGTAGGAAATTTGACCCATTGTGACATATTGGATCCATATTGTCAGAGGAATGAGGTTAATCCATTTTACCTGACTGTTGTCACTTCACACCCCATTTTAGACATGATCATTTCACTCATTGTCTACGGTTATTATTCGATCCGCTGCTGTCAATGCAGTATCAAAAAGAAAAAAAAAATGCTTTGATTGAACCATTTGGATCGATGGCGCCTGATGCAGCCTATCTCCTTCTCATCTCACTGTGGGGAAACTGCATTTATAATGCCATTGACAATATTGAGCGAATTGACAATGAGTCAGGATAAGCACCCAAGGCAGTGGGTGGGGAATGAAGTGCCATTTCTTTACAGCTGTGGCCTTTTGTAATGACTTTTTCAACCATAAACGTGAAAAATGAATGTCAGCTATGAAGATGAGTGAAGTTTGTTTAAATTGTTGTATCCAGAAAGCATACGCACATTAAGCTAAATACAGTATCTTGTAAAAAAGTATCCAAGAGTGAATCTTGGCACATATTGCCACATTACAACCATAAGCTTCAATTTATTATTATTATTGTGATTTTCTAATTTCCAAGGGCAAGATAAAGTTTATTTATTTATTTATTTATTTATTTTTTTTTACAAATGAAGTTATAAACAGTGTGGTATACATTTATTTCCAGCCACATGGCACTTTGTTGAGAAAAAGAGCATCTCCACAGCATACTACCCACCATCATGGGTGCCTTCACTGCAGCCCTGTTTATTCCCCTTATTCAAACTCTGGTTCGTTTGTCTCGAAAGTTTGTTTATGGAGATGTGAATGCACAGTCTAAGTCTGATGAGGACCAAAAAAGCAAACTCTGGTCTGCCTAAAAACCTCAGTCTCGGTTTGCTTGAAGTGAACTCTGGGCGGATTAAATATATGTGAATGCCACACGCACTGGTGACTGCTCCAAAAGCAGCGGATTATAACCCAGGGCATTCTGGTAAAACACAACCAAAACAAACGGGAGTTTTTCCCGCTCGTGGAAGAAACGGCTCATGGTCATTTGATAAAAGACAAAAGAAAAATCCCACACTCAGTAAAAACTGACGCCAATCCATTTTTGTTTACATTTTGTGAAGAAGGAAGTTGCGCCAAAATGTCTTCTGCAGAGATTTTTGTGTTGTTTCCTTCAGTGTGTCTTGGTGCATCGCCATCACAGGCAAGGGGTGAAAGCAAACTGCCCCAGCTGAAAATGTAACAAATGTTTCAATTTTGGTCCCCAACAAAACCTTGTCTACTAGACTGCAAGGTGTGGAAACAACCCATGTTTCCCTTAGGTTATAATTTGTTTGAGTATTCACTTTCAGGTGTGAGAAAGTGTGGAAAAATTCAACTTACATAAATACTTGTGTAAGGTGCAACAAAAACAGATACAAGCGCTCCTGGAACTGAATAATGGATCAGTTTTATAAGAATAAATTTGAGAATATGTGTTTCGAGGCATGGTGTCACACTTGACAGAACATACTATATTTTTTTTTACAATAATTTATTGGATCTGCTGGTGTTAGTGAAACTGTAAACTCCTATAGCCGGGGAGTGTATGTACAGTAATTTTGCATTTAAGATGAAGGGAGGAAGATGCATTCATTGATAGAAACATAAATTAAAAACAGTACCCCATCATGAGCATGCTGTTATGTATTATCTTTACAGCCGCTGAGATTTATTGTTGAAATTTATAGTGCGTATTATCATCGTGGGGCATATTATTATTATTATTTATTTATTTTTTTTCCCCCCTTGGGAGACGGAGTTGATAGGAGGGGCTAAGCTGCGCCCGCACCGCGCGCGCACAGCTACTCACCTCTGACTGAATCCCATCTTCAACCTTTCATCCCTCAACTTGTCCCACGCGGGGGATGGACGCGACCGGCCGCCTCGCGTGGAGCCGCGGGTGAAGCAGAGGCGTAAGGGAGGGGATGCTGTTGAGGCGGCGGAACCGTCGGGAAGTGGAGAGGCGTCGGTTTGGGCGTCGGTGGTGATGTTTGAATTGGTGACTGCAGAAACTGCCAGCGTGTCGGAGAGTCGGGAGAGCTCAGCTCACTGGTGCGCTCTTACTGGAGAGGGAGAGGAGGAACGGACATATGAATGAGACTTATCTCCCCCCTATAGTGGCTGAGAATTGTTTCTTTCTTTGAGGTTGTTTTAGTTCACCGCGCCGAAACAGTTATTGGCACAGGCGAAAACGGGACTGACTGATTGAATTGCTTTGGAAGGAATTCTTGCATTGATAGCTTACGAGGCCAATATGCCAGAATGGGTCCTCTACAGTATCTATTCCTCTGTGGACTTCTGTACACCCCAAGCGACGGTAAGTTTAATCACATCTTTCCCCCTAACATTGTGAACTGATCTGAGTTCAGAATGCGACCTGAGACACAGTTTGAAGCTGAGAAAGAACAAACTGAGTGCCTTAAGAGAGATTTTTTATTTATTTATTTTTTCTGAATTATTGGCCGTGATGCCAGCGCACAGCGCGTTATAGTTGGCTGATTTCAGTTCTGCTGTCGGATGTTGCTGTAGGCCAACTCTTTAATGGCTTCGTTGGACAAAAGTCTCATTTATTCATGAGGTCTCTTCCAAGGAACTCATTTGTCACAGGAATTAAATCATATATGACATCTAGAAGTAGTTCATTTAGCGTGTTTTTTTTATACATGTTACGGAGAAAAGTGTTTTATTTCATAGAAATTATTTTTTTTTCCCATTATTATTTTGTCTTCAATCCTGTTAGAATTATGTCCAACCTTTGTTTTACTATCCTGGTAGCCTAAATAATGGTCTAATTGTCAGATTGAACTCAAAGGAACTCAGAGCTGGTATGGAAACGATGGAATTGAGTTTACTCTTTGGAAACTGAAAGTTCTTGTAGGTTGTGGCTTCATAAAAATGTTTCTTCAGCTTGAATTCAAAGATGTGGAATTTGAGTAATTGTGATCCAGTTCACAGCACAAGATGTAGATGTAGAATGAGGTACTGCCTGGACACTTTATATATTGGAAATAACATTATAACCACTGACAGGTGAGGTAAACTGAAATTGGGTCCGGTCTGCCCTGTTCCGTATCTAAAGTGTTTCAGGGAACGAAGAGTGGTAACCCACCATCAAGTTTTATTGATGAAAGTGGGGAGAAAAGACTGGCCTATGCAGTTCCAATCCAGCAGATGAGCTACCGTAGTGTGGATTGCTGAAGTACTGTTAGAATGTCCACTGTTTCATATGAGGCTACATAGAATCTGGTCATAATGTTATGACTTGGTCACTTCATGGTACATTGATTGACTTGCTTGGTCCTTTTTGAGACTTCAGTTGTTGTTTGACTGCTGTTGAGCTTTGTTCCTCGTGATTGGGCCTCTTGTTTTTCAAAGCGTGGTCCTCATCTATATCCAGCCGCCTTATTCCAAGTCGAATGTTAACAAATCAGAACAAACACTGAGTTGATTGCAAGGCTTTTTTTTCTCCAAAGATTTGCATCTGAAGAGATGCGTAATTCCTTTTGTACAGCATAAACTTCTTCCTCATTTTCGGTCAAAATTGTCAGAAGGAAGCACAAGTAATTTATGTATGACACAATGTTCAGGCAAATAACCCTTGATGTGTTGGAAAGAGTGATGATAAGATCACTGAGAAAACAATTGTATTTTTGAAACACAGACAGGGTGTTATATTGACTTTATGTATCATTTTCAGATCTGACTGGTTTTAAATGTGTTCTTATATTGCCTTTGCAAATAGACTTTTTTTTAAATTACACTCATCAAACAAGAGCAAGAAGCAACAAAAAAAAATATTGCACTAGAAACCCAAGTTAAATTTATCTGAAATGTTCTGTCACTTTAAATTGGCTTTTATCAGTGTGCCCCTGCTTATAAACCCTAAAGAGGCACATTTCCTGCCCTGAGCCCTTGATTTTCTGCTTCAGTACCAGGGACAGCTCCCCATAAACACCAAATTGCAAGAAAAAGAATACTTACGTTCATCTATAGAAGTCTCTAGGAGTACCTCCTGCCACCCTTTTATCACAAAAGCTTTTTACATGGCAGCTCTTTTAATTTGTAGAAGGTTTAGAGGAGTAAAAAAAAAATCTTTTTTTATCATATCCGTTCATGCAAGAGAGAGATGTTATTCATCCAGATATAATTTAGAAAAACAAAACAAAACAAAAAAAACTCCATCTATCTGCTCTGTCCTGGCTCATTTACATTCAGGGTCAGGGGGTTGCATGGAGCATGAATCGTGCAGAAAACAGTCAAATTCCCCTAACACAGTGCCAGTCCATCACAGGACTAAAAGACTGACAGGACCCCACAAGCTCTGCCTGCTGTTGGCTGACAGTTACCAACCACTGAGCCAGTGTGCCACCAACAACTTTAATAAACTCATTTAAATTCCACCGTCTGACAGCTTCAGTCTGAAAAGTGTCAGTGCAGACGACATATTGGACAAAGTCAGTATTGCAAAAAACTCTGTTTCTGCATGATTTATGGATCTGCACAAATGACGAAGATGTAGATGGTGTTTTAAAAGCATTTTAAAACAAAACAAACAAACAAAAAAAAGTCATCTTGGTTCACCCTGTGTTCCTGGCTAGTGGAATATTTTTTGTCAACATGTATTTATATCTTATTGATTACATTGCCTTATAAAAGTCAATTGTTAGCAGCTTAAACATCACCCTCTTGTTTGCTTGCACACACGCCTACACACAGAGCAAATTTTATAATGTCTTCATATACTGTGAAGAAACATTATATACACCTCCATAATTTATTGCTGGTGAGGAAGATAAAATTGTTTTAGGCTTACTGACGGGTATTGTTGTGAATTCTTGTTTTAAGCTGTTATGAGACATTTTTATGGGGATTTTTTACCATAAAAAGTCAAAAACGAGCATTGGAATGCACGACAAGCCATCAATGTAAAGGTCAGAGATAAAAGAAAAGTGGAAACTTTGTTTATCCCTTGGTGTTACATTAGGAAGTGATAAATGTAGTCTAGCATTTATTGCAATAAACCTGCTGAGACAACATGCTTGATGATGTCAGTTTCTGACGAAACGTGTTAATGGAAAAGCTAATGAGTTGTAATGACTTTTCAGCTCTTATCTGTGAAAGTAAATTTGAAAGCTTCCACATGGTGACACAGCCACTCTCAACTGAGAAGAGCTTGACATTCATCAAGTTACTTTTTAAGGACTGCAAAAAAAAATAAAAAATTTATCTTATTTTTATTCTGCTTATTACAAACTAGATTTTATAAATATAACAGTTTTATATCACTATCACTTGTATGTGCATTCACATCTGGCGTATATCTCCAGCATTGAGCAGGATAAATCTTGGACCACAAAGGATGGAAAACTCACATCTCAGGGCAACTTAGAGAAATTAGTTAACTTAACAGTCATGATTTTGGACTCTGGGAGGAAGCTGTAGTACCCGGAGATAATGTACGCATGCACAGTGAGAGCATGCAAATTCCTTGCAAAAAAGACTCCAGGTCGGAATTTGAACCTAAGATCTTCTTGCACCACTCCTTTTCTTTCCATTTAACAATTATGCAGGATTTGTATTGGCTCACATAAAATCCCAGTAAAAAAAGGTGTTTGTGGTGGTAATGTAGCAAAATGTAAGTACATTTGAAGGGTTTTTAATTAAAGAGCTTGCTTTATTTCAATCTTAATTTAGTTGGTACAATATTGGATTATTACCTCTTCTAGTGCTTCAACAGGACATTTTACTCTCTCGTCTCCTTTTTAGGGTCCCGTCTTCGCCAGGAGGATTCCCCTCCTCGAATTGTTGAACACCCTTCTGACCTTATCGTATCGAAAGGTGAGCCAGCCACCCTCAACTGCAAAGCAGAAGGTCGTCCCACTCCCACTGTGGAATGGTACAAAGACGGGGAGCGTGTTGAGACGGACCGCGAGAATCCCCGTTCCCATCGAATGCTGCTGCCCAGTGGGTCACTCTTCTTCCTGCGCATCGTTCACGGACGACGCAGCAAACCAGATGACGGCAACTATGTGTGTATCGCCCGCAACTATTTGGGAGAGGCCGTGAGTCGGAATGCTTCTCTGGAGGTGGCATGTAAGTTTGATATTTCGTCGTCTTCCTCTGGTCGAAAAGGTTCTTTCAGGTGTCAGAGTTGTATTGTAGAGGAACGGTAGAGTAAGGTAACCTTTTATGGGGTGTATGAAAATGTGAAATTGTGTAAATGTTGGATTGGGAAAAGGTAGAGTTCCTGTTAAATTAAGCATAACACTTTGGGGCAGTTGTGCTACAGGATCCATAGAAGGTGTCATCTATCATAATCCACGCAACTTCACCTTCTCGGCTGAGCCTACCAGCGCGTGTGTGTATGCTCAATGCGCGAGAATGTGTGTAAATCTGTTTTTCAGGCTGCTAGTGAGACCTGTTTGGATGACCTGTTTGAGTAATGTATGGGCAAAGCTGTGAACCGCTCCGGGGAGGAACAAAGATGGGGGCAGGATTTTAACCCAGCTAACTCCCTTTCACTGTTTAGAGTTGGAAGGATGCAGCCAGCTCCCAGCCAGATCGCTCCCTGTGTGGGAGAACGGCGCTCAGGGCGATTCACATTTCCATTATGTGCTAAACTGAGCTGATTTCTTGCGATGAACAAGATGCACACATTCACACACGCTCGGACACACACACTGATATACATGCATGCACACAATAAAAACAAAGAATGTCTGTTTCCTGCTCTCTGTTCTCACAGCTTGAGAATTGCAGGCCAAAAGCATATTGGTTTGGTTTTAAATTTACAGAAACGTTGTCTCGTCTTTGTATTCACATCTTTATCACAGAACAAATATGACTAAGAAGTAATCTGATGATTTCACTACAGTTTAAAATATGATTTAGTTCTCTTTGTGAATATTGACGTAATTGACACTGACATGTTCATGATCTTACTGTGGCGTTTGTAAAATAATGAGCAGGAAAGAATAAGAAACAAAATAAGAGATAAAAGCAATTAACTCAACTGTAATTAAGACACATCATCCAAGTTCTTTGTGTACACCTCTTTACTTGGAGTAAGACTTGATCTTATTTCTGTCTTTGTCTTCATATCAAATCAAATTCTGTAAATTCAAATGGGAAAAGTAAAGCTGGTTCTGATTTGGCTAGGAAGCTATTTTATCTTCAGCCTTAATAAATAATATATGCACTTGTAGTGGGTTTCCCCAACCCTGAATGCAGACAGATTTGTTTTCAATTTAACATTTTTTTTTCCAAAAAAAAAATTCAGTGTGAGATCATCCTATTACAGTAAAATATTCATTATTTTAATGCTTTTTGCTAAACTTCAGCAGGATTGCCAATAAATTTGTCTACAGTACATTGTGGGGTTTGATTCTTCCACAGATTACGGTCTCATGAAGTTACCAGGAGAGCCAGCCCCCCACCCTCACCCCCCGCACACCCTTCTCTCTCTCTCTCTCTCCCTCTCTCTCTCTCTCTCTCCCTCATTCTCTCTCACTTTAATCAATTTAAACTGCTCTCCATATCACATTTACTGTGCATCTTGAGCTATCCTATCGCATTTGAGGGTTGCGAATAGTTTTCCCACTCTCGTAAAGAAGCCACAGACCCAAAACTGTCGTTACAGTTTCAAAAGGGAAAATGTTATGGCAGCTTCACTGATTCCCCTGACTGAATAGAGGCTGAATTTGTTAACACAATGACTGTGTCAGAGTGATTTTGTGGGGATTTGCTGGATCTCTGTGAAGACAGAAAAGCTCATTTATATTTTGTCACTCAAATTAGCATATTTAATTCTTTTTTTTATTTTTTCAGATTAATTGTTTGACAGGAGGGTTGACATCTACAACAGCAATACATCTAAAAGGAGATATAAGGTGTTTGAAACCTACATCAACTAAAAGTAGATGTAAAATAGAGCTTTAATGTTTGCCTGCGGGCATCTCTATCTGGTACGTTGAAAAGCTGAAATGATGTGAGTCTAGGATGATGTACCACCGCATGCAGAACCCCTGAAGCCATTCATTGGCTTTCATCTGGCCAAATATATATGTGCATAGAACCATTCTGGAGAGTGAGGAAATTCTGAAGGATCAATGATTGCTCATGGAAAGTCAAATCTTAGACACGCTGCATTCTTTAGCTGCTTGGAGTCACCACAATACCTGGATGAGATCTTATCTGGACTAGTGATGCAATAGTTGCAGATTTTATAGCAGATTTCTAGTCACTGAAGCCTTGACCTGCAGAAACTGATTTTAGCTTCTCTTTAAGTTCTATAAATAACAATGAGAGCCTTTATTCTCTACTTTGTCATTTATTTTTCATATTGGCATTAGATTTGACATCACAGTATGGGTGTGTGAGAAAGAGAGCAGTAGGTGTTACACAGCTCTGCAGCTTAGCACAATCACACTTAAAACAAAATTAAAACAAAATCTAAATGATTCAAGAGTTAAAACTGGAAGCTGTTTTAACCATGCATTGCTAAATTAATATTTATTCCCTGCATACCTTAAAGCAGTGGTGCTTATTTTTCCCATACAGGCCAAAATTATCAGGTTGAAAATACATAAATATGTTATTTTTCTAGGATACAGGGTGTTCTTTCAAAATGCTTGTTGTATTCCACAAAGTTCCCGCAAGGCTACTTTAGAGTAAGCCTTATTGGATGAAATTGAAATGATAACAAAAATGTATATATTTTCCATTTAAAACATTTTCATTAGTCTTTTTTAATGGCTTTGGTTCATGAAAAATCTAACAGTCTATTCTTTTGTTCTTTTCTTTAATTTTTCCATGTGCATCAGTGCCCGTTGCTGGTAGTACAGATTTATTCCAATTTAGTGCGGTTGTGGTCCACACTAAGTCATTCTGAGGTCTATAAATGTGGGTTGCACTTTGTACTAAAGTGTGTGGACCAATGTCATAATTGCGAGATTTCCAAAATGCTGCAGACATTACAAACATAATTCATGAGTGATAAAACTGTTATGTCACCTATCATTTCTAATATATCATAATCTTAACAATAGTAATAATAATAATGGTTATTGCTGTAAAGCGTAAAATTTTAGATGTGCAATTGTTTTTTATATATATATATACAATACAAATAGGTAGTTTTTTTTTTCCTTGCAGCTTCTTTTTGTTCAAATACTGCAGAACCATGTCAGCCTTTTGTTTTCTTTGTTTGGTGCAGAATATCATATTTACAGAGATACAGAATATTCTGACATCTCCAGGGGCGGCAGGTTCTTGCCGCTCTTCCTGCGGCCAAAGTGGGATGGGAGCATGCGGGCAGAAGAAAGTGCTGTGGGGATGAGAGATCTGTTTCTTTAAGAGTTCGCACACATCTGCAAATTTTCTAATGGGCTGTGGCAATGCGTCTCAACCAGTGGTTCAGAAAATGTAGCAAAACCAGAGGGGTGCTGCTCCCCTGGGCGCGTTTCTGCTGTACAAGCTCAATTTTGGTGGCTTGTCATGCATTTTGTGAGCCTCAGTCTGACTGAAAAATTTGACAAGGCATTATTCACTCCATCTGATGCAAAACACTTCAGCTGTTTAAGATGGCAGCGGAGCTTAAAATATGTAAATTATGCAGAACATGCCAGATAAATCTACAGCTGCCAGCTTGGCAAAACAAATAACATACCTCAGAACATTTGTTTTCCCATTAATTAACTGCTCCTTACAGAGATTTTCATTCATACTCGATTGCTAGTAGAGCCAATTACAAAGACTATACATCATTAGGAAAAAAATAATAATAATCATAAATACATTTGATTATATTGTATGTCTTGGTTTAATGGTGTGAAAACAGATTGGAAAGTTTTAGTGTCTTGCGAAAGTATTTGAACATTTAAATATTTTTGTCATTTTTCAGCCACAAAAATCAATGTATTTTAATTGGATTGTACATGATAATCCAACACAAAATAGTGAAAGTGAAACAACATGATATGTCATTTGCACATTTGGTCACAAGTAAAATTGTAAATTTGAAGTAATTGTATCCCGCCTCTTTGGGTTAATAGGTTATACAGAAACCTTTGGCTACAAATGAACCAAATTACAGCTTCAAGTTTTTTGGAGCTAATCTATGTCTACTGAGTTCATTCTATTGTGCATCATAGCTCAGTACAGCAAGGAATTTGCCTTATTAAACCATTTCAGTATAGCTCCAGCTGCATGTTTAGGTGCCACTTTATAGAATCGGGCTCATGTCTCTTGCATGTAAGAGGTATGTAAGAAAACATGCCTCTTACATGTGTTCTTACAGGATTGCCCTGTGCTTAGTCTTACCCATCTTTCTTTCAATTCTCATCAGATTTTCTGTCCCTGCTACCACCATTTGATGATGTGCTCCAAAAAGTGTTGGTCCTATCTGACCTGAGCACCTTCTATCTCATGTTTCCCCCTACATGGCATCTTGTGGCTTTCATTTAACAATGGCTTTCTTCTTGCCACACTTTCCCACATTTCATATCAGTTGGTATATAGTTGTCATGTCAACAGACTCTCCCACTTGAGCTGTGGATCTCTGCAGCTGCTACAGCTTTACTATGGCTTCTTTAGCTTAGCTGACTCTGTGAGACGTTCAAATTTTACAATATCGTTGTATTACTCAACCCTGCTTTAAACTTTAGGCCTAATCTATCTTGTTTATTTCATAACATCTAAATAAAAGTGGGTCTGACCTGATAAATCTTAAAAAAAAAATTATATGGAATATATTTACATTCAGCACGATTTGTTTCGTTGTCTCCTACATATTTGATGCAGTCTTGATTCTTCTGCCCTTTTTTTAGATTGCTCGTCATGCTTAATCACCAAGGGGCAACATCAACATATTTTTTTATTCTCTCTCCATGGTTATTTAATCTCTATTAAATCTTTTAGTGTGCTGCAATTGTAGAATGATGGATTTGCAGGGGAAGTGTATTACATGGCTTGCACTAGATGAAAATGAATGCAAAGACCCTTCTGTGACCTCTTTCTTTTATTATGGAAATAAGTTCAACAATGTGAGCCCACCACGGGGAAGAAAATTTGATCTTGACACCAACAGGCAAATATTTACAATATCGGGTAGTGGACCATCAAAAAAGCTCTGAATCTGAAGTATTTTCACCTCTCCTGAAATTCGATTTCCTGAGCAGCCACGTTGGCTGCATATTCAACGCAAATGATAGCATCGACCATTTCACAGAGAAATGAGGCCATGGCTGTACACGATTTGAAGGTGTCAAAGTTTACCGTGATAAACCACACTCGTGTTTTGTGTTGTGGCGTGTCACTTGATTCTCCGACTCTAGATTTTGACAACCAGAAGTCATTTGTTTGTGAGTGCATTGGCCGTCCACTGTTGCAGCTTTTTACATCCTTGCAACCAAGCAAGTCAGAAACTTCAGCTGAGCTCTGCATTCTGAGCAACATTTAGAAAGAACTGTGGAACCTCGAGGCCACCAGTGGACTGGCACTAATCATCACGGCGAGTGGCTGTTTATGGAATTAGAACAGCTCCCTTTAAGTATTAAGAAGAGACAGTAAGGAATAAACAGTGATGTGTTGAAGGGCGCTGTAGGCGGTGGAGAGGCTAATGTAAGGGTGTTTATTAACACAGTGCTCAAGAAGATGGGACCCATTCTGCTTGACTGTGCCAAAAGCATTAGAACTGTAGTCACTCAGCCACATATCCAATAATCAATGTCTCTATTGTGTTGTGGTGCAAGACATAATGGATGCTTATTTTATATTTCATCAGAGCTCAAAAATATATTTTGTTTTGAAGGTTATGCTGTTGGGTTGTTGGTGTTACACAGTAATAATAATAATAACGTAGTGATCTATGGAGCGAGTACAATTTTTTTGTTGCCATGTGAGTTAGCTCAGCTTTTAAAAAGGAAAGTTCTGTAGTTCCACAGAATTGTGCATACCTTATTTTAAGGAGCCATCAATGCCAGTGAAGTTGTATCTTGATTTTCCAATGTGAACCACACCTAAGATTGATGGGAAAGTAAAAAGAAGGCAAGATTTCAGACTGCCTTTCTATTTAAACTGAGCAAGCCTAAATATTTTTAGGTAATGTTTGAAAGAACATCATGTAATGGAGGTGGAAGGGAAAGCAGAGGGTTGGACAAGCAGTTGGGCTGGAATGAGGGGCTTTAACTGTTGGATGTTAAGATAAGCAAATCTGTGCTTTTACGTTGTGAGCCTCTTTATTCTCATTATTTATATTTGTGCCAGTTAATCTATTAAACTCAGTCACACTTTGTGTGTATGAATATTTAAAATATTTATTCTTTAAACATAATTTTTTTAATCTCACCAGTTCACCTACAATTTAACCTCTGCTTGTGTTATGTCTATTAGCTTGTAATTGAGTCTTCTGCATGGATGGGCATTTCTCTGGGTCACTGGCGCTATAGAGTACACAGCATACATTATAGCCAGTTGGTTTGATTCGAGAGGTGAAAGTTTTTCTGCCTTCTTCAGGCATGAAATTATCTCATTTCACCAAGCACATCTCAAGGATTAGATTGTTAATCCATATTTATACTTTAGCATTGACATAAACTACGACTAACTGATTATTAGTCATCTTCTTTTCTTTAACTATCCAGGCATATAAGTGTAATTCCTTTGGTAGGGCTTTTGCTTTTAAATCGGGTTTAATATTGCAATCATTAATATGTTTTTTTTTATTGCTATGTATGCTGGATTTGAAGCGTTGAGCTTGAAACCATGTATCTATGTGTGACATTTCAAATAGGAAATGTATTTGAGATGGTCTGTTGTGTCGACAGAGTTGTCAAATTTACAAATACAGATTTTTTGCCAGTCTAGTTGGTCACACTGGATTACAAAAGCATTGACGAATCCTCTGACACTTTTAAATTGTTTGTAATGCAGCATTTTAGGTACTTGGTAAACAAAACAAAATAAAAGAAACAGGGCAGACAAGATACAAGTGATTTTTAATCCTTGAGAATGCTAGAATGCTTCAGCTAGCTCACTTTTAACTGGTAAAAATGCAAAAAAAAAAAAAAAAAGCTTCTGCTTTGGATATTCCCAAAGCTACATTATGAGGACAATTTTCCTTTGATTTTGAATTCATTTTATTTTTCCTTGATTAAAACTTGAGAGACTGAAAAACTCTTCACTGAACAGAAATTCTATAAAACATATTTTAAGATTTAGGACAAATGTACATAGAAGGAAGCATTTACAGTGCTTTTGTTTTTAACTGTGTTGACCAGTCAACACAGTTAACTGTGACTGTGCCTCTGACATTTTCAGAGGTGATTGTTAAAATTGAAAAGGTTTGGCTTTAGTTTTGAAACCGTCTTCCATTGAACATCCTCTGACAAGCTTTGTTAAATCTGTACTATTTATCCTAACCTTATCAAATCTTTCTCTTTGAGGTACAGTGTAGATTTTTGTTTATTATTCATTAGTTATGATGCACATATCTATGAAGGTGAAAAGCTACATATTGTCATTTATTATTGAATCAACAAAACATGATATATAAATGAATTCAGTAAGCACTAGCACTCATAGTTGGAAAGAGAGCGAGTGTCATTCCAGATGAGGTAAAAACAAATGCCGTGCATTAATTCATTTTAATTTATTTAACTACTTTTAGCAGCTATGTAAAAACTCGGAATAAAGAAGGATGATGAAAAACAAGAACTTCAAGTAGAAGCCCAGAAGAATTAGCTCAAAGTGTGCACTAATGTACCCATGAGTTTGCAGTTTATTATTAAATCATATAGCTTTGGGTGCTCAGCTCTGCCAGCCCTGTTCTCGGTTTCTGCTGTTGACAGTGCAGTTAGGAAGGCCAACTCCCGAACTCATATGATTAGACAGCTAAGGGAAAGCTTAATCAGCCTACAGCTTTCATCTACATAGAACTGAACTTCTTACTAATCAAGAGACTTTTAGCACTTTTTAAGATTTACACAAAGTTGAGCGAGTATTGTTTAAAATAGAAGAGCTTGTAACCCGCAACACGATGCATGGTGATGATATTGTAACATATTTTTTGACCAATCTCGCTCAGTTTAGATTCATCATAGGCCCTTAGTCTTTTCCTAATAGATCTGCTTCCTGATTTTAGCTCTTGTTTTTTTTTTATAATTTGCAAATTCATATAGCACTAAATGTTTGATGCATGCCTTAGACTGGAAAGTTATAGAAGCCTTCTATTTCTTCATTTTGTCAGAGTCCACTAAAAGGTGGCCAGGGTATGGAAGCATGACTAACTAGTGCATTTTGTTCCCCTTTTTTCTGCTGAAGACAGTGAGATAAGGGGCTAGCATCTGGTGCTAACTGGACCGTGCTCTCTCCTTGGAGGTCTGTGCATTTTTAGCTTCGGTAAGTTAGCTAAGGGCTAGCATCTGGTGTTAATTGGACCATGCAAACACCTTTAAGAGCTCTGGTGCACTTTCTTACAGTTGGTTGGAAGAAGCATATGCCTGGCGTGAAGGAGCACACTAACATGATTTACTCTGTTGAAGGTTGTTTTAGCTGTTAAAATTGGTTTTGATTATTTTTAAGAGGCAGCAGCATGATTGCAGGATCCCAGGGTGGTTTTACACACATATCTACAAACACTCCCATTACTTTTTTATGTGACAGGTGTTTTATTACAATGTAGAGATAGATCAATATGAGATTCTAATGGTATGATTTTTTTAAAAATTAGTAAAAATACCACAGTTTCACTGGATCAGGGCACAAGCACACAAATTGGTAGGAAAAATTTATTACATGATCTAATAGCGCTTACTTGATACAGCTTTCAACTGAGGTTACTTTAATGGGAGTGATATATGGCTGCTTTAGCATCCAGACTTTGTTTATCCAAAGTAGATTTATATTAATCACCAAGCAGCATAATAAAACAAAACCAAAAAAGTCAGAAAATGGGTAATTTCAGTACTTTTTTGCAACTACACAAGAAGAAAATATCAGAGTGAGGATAAGTGATCAACACCCTAAGCCTAAAGCAACATGATTATAGATGTAGCTTAGGATAGCTTAGCCCCATAGAATGAGGCTGTCAGTACAAAATTCTTACTGTATAAAAACCTTGAACAGAAAATACACTGTATCACAATATCACAGTGTTTACATAAAACTGTCAGATGACATATTATCCATTAATATGTATATTTTTTTAAGCAAAATAGTTTTGGCAGCACAGAGTAACTTTATGTTTAATGTACTAAAATAATTCCAGTCATTCAAGAACTTTGTCTTGCATCTCATGGAAATAACATTAAACTATAATTACATTTTTATGGATCTAAAGTTGAATTCCAACTTTTCAACTTTTGAAAATATCAGTGCTGTAAACTGGTTTATGGTTACAGAATATATAGTTCAAATAACATCAAAATGTATGTTACACATAACGTACGCTATTTTAATTTGGACTTTAGGGTATTTTATTGTAAAAAATATCTAATTTACTAAGGTTTTCAATTGTGTCGAAAAATGTGTTAAGCATTTCTCTTATAATGGCCTGATTAGATTAGCTTAAGGGTTAATTGTTTTGTTTTCGTCTTTACATTTCAGGGTTGTACACTATAATTTTTAAATTGAACTGATGTAAGTCCTCCACATTAGGTTAGCTAAATATATTGCTTTATATATATTTTTTTGTATTTTATTCCATTTCTATTAAAAGCACAGATGTAAATTCATAAACACTAAAATTCAGAGCTAAAATTCAGAGCATCATAAAAAGGATTTTATGATGCTGAGACTGACAGCAATGTGCTGTTCATTAGCTTTTAAGAAAATATTTGGGTTCAAATATTGACAACCCCAAAGAACAGGAAGTCTTTATGTGGATTACCTCTATCCATTATCCATCACAAATGTGGTAGCTAGAAATTCCCTGAAGACTCCCAATTTTCCCCAGAGGAAAAAATGATTCGACGAAAGGATTCCCCATACCGGTGGCTGGCTAGTGTGGCCAGTATTGGATTTCAATAACCAATTACTTGAAGGGAAAGCAGCTGATGTTGGACATGCTCTGCTAACAATAATATCCAGATACATTTTTTAGCTTTCTAAAATAAAATAACACAATTTTTAGTTAATAAATAAAGGTCTACTGTGCAAATACATCCACATAAGCTCCACAAATTGGCTTCCATGTGTCTTTGTCATGTTCATGAATAATTCAGATATGACTATAACTTTTCATATCTATATATTCTTATTATCAATACACACATCTGCCAGATTTATTGTGAAAAAAGCTAAATCATTTAAGAACCTTTTTAACATTTAATGTGAATTTAAACTCACATTAAAAAACAACAGACCTAGTAGTGAAAAAATTTAATATGTGTATTCACAAACCTAAACTAATACATTTTTAAGCAGTCTTGTTGATTTTATTAGAGCTCCCAGTTCATTTTTGTAGGGCTTTATTATCATGGCCAATCTTGACATGATACGATTTGTTGACTCTCATTTACAAAACCACTCCAGATCTTTCAGATTGTGGTCTTTCGTAGACAGCCCTCTTCAGATCATCCCACAGATTTTCAGCCAGATTCAGGCCTCTGCTAACTGGGACATTCCAAAACTGTTACCTTCTTTTTATTAATTTTAATACATGTTTTGGATCGTTGTTGTGCTGAATGATAAAATTCTCCATCTTCAGTTTCCTAGAAGGCTGAAGAGTTTGTGCCAGCATTGGTTGATATTTTAAACCTTTCAGAAGTCCTTCCACTTTGACCAAGTGTGCTGTTAACTTTCAGCTGAAGAAAAAGGCCAAGCAAATTTAGCTGAGCTTGAATGTTTTACTTTGTAAAATAAAAAAGCTTCCAGGTCACCCTACCATATAGCCTGGGCATATGAGAAATACAGGGCATTTTTGTGACATGTGACACGCGGCCAGTACTTATAAGCACTCGAGCACTCTTTTCACTATGCTTCTAGCTACAGTTAAAGTCTTGGATTGTTGACTTATTTATTTTGACAATAATAGCCCCATGGCTTTTGCTGTAAGATGAAAACATGTCAGAAAAGTAAGCTGAACCTTAATCAGATGCAACTGGAATTATGTATACCGACTACGATTTAACGTGTTTGAATGTGGTGGTTGATTCTGAATACATAGATATGAGAGCATTTATACACTTAAGTAACCATGTTTTAAAATGTAGTTTAAAAAAAAAAAAAAAAGCTATTCACAAAAGATTTCAATTTGTGCCACTGAACAGGTTTAGGTCACATTAAAGGTGGAAAATAGTTTGAAATTTATCTCGGTTTAATCTTTTTATGTCCCAAAAATTGCCATTGAAAATTCGAGCTTAGACCTCCACTCTATTCTCTCTAGATAACTGAAAAATATGTATATTTATTTGTAAATATGATCATAGTTTGGAAAACACATGGGAAGTGAAGAGTCTTTTCGCAGTCAAGTGTAAAATTCAGTTGACGTAAAGTAAAGCAGCAGTCAATGTTTTTAAATGTAGCAGACTATATGTTAACGGTCATAGTGGTCCAGGCTGTTCATATACACCCGTCATGGCATACGACTGAGGACACCTGTTAAAATGAAGGATTTCTCTATACTGAAGACTGTATGCCAGATGGAGAATCTTCAGCAAAATGCTCAGGAAACTACAGCTGCCAGCTTCAGATATCTCACCTCAAAAAAAAATAAAAATAAATAAATAAATTAACTGTCAAAGTTAAATTGAAGTTTATCACTTAAGTGGCTTGCCAGAGCAAATTTGTATTAGCGATGTCCTTTGTAAACACTTTAATACTGTGCATAACCTACATCTGTGTTTTGTTTATTTGAACTATGTTTCTTTTATATCGAGAAAGCAGCTCTGTGTTTTGTGCAGATTGATAGATTGTGTTTGGCAAGGAGTAGGCCACAAAATTCATTTTCAATATGACAGATTACAGAATTATTCATTACATCCCTCTGTCTGTTTTTCAAAGTAAGTATATTGGACACCATACATAGTACAATATTGGCTATAATTTAATGCAGTCATGTTCCAACACCTACATTTGAAATATGGCTTTACATCTTTTTTTAGTTGACTTGGCACTGGCTTAAGCAACTCCATTAGCAAATCTCAAATAAGGTATTCACACTTCCTCATAGTTGTAACTTATTAATCTTGTCATTTGTGTGAGCTGTGTTTAGATGTTGCCTACTGTCTTCACTATAAATATGAATAATTAATATAACATGTAGTTATGAAAAAATGAACAGGAAGTTTACTGTTTAAACAAAATGTTCAATGAGATTAGGCTCACAGTTTTGGTGAATTTTTTACATGATTAGTTTTGTTGCCAAATTTCATCGAAAATGGTTGGTTTTCTGAGATAATGATCACATTATTGAGAAATGTTCAATAGAGTTGACACCATTCCAAAAGCCTGAAATGTCCTTTCAGTAATTTCCCATGTGTTTCTGGTTTATTGTATTGTTGTAAAATCAAATCCAATGCAAGTTTCTACCCTGTTAGTTAGATTGAACTTTTTGGCTACAATGACTAGAATAACATTTGCATAAGTCAAGGTAAAGCTTTCAAACCAAAGAGAATTGCATTAACAGCAAAACATGGTGTTTGTAATATAATACTGTTGTCTGTATTGGCGCAATCCAAAAGATGAATGGAATGTTGAAGAAAGGTGACTATCCTTAAATCCTTCAACTTCCCCTCATCTCAACAACTAGATCAGCTGTCCAGACCTGGACAGATATCCTGGAACTTTTAAATGCAATCATTTACAACACACCTAAATCAAATAGCTGAAATACCTCACCGTTCAGCTCTGCAGAAGCTTAGCAGCAAACCATTAATTTGATTCAGGTGTGTTAGAGAAGGGATGTTAGATGATTAAAGTTGGATGATGTGTATTTCACCAAAACCCAGTTGTCTGTCACTGTTAAATTATTCCCTTGCATAAAACATGATTTTAGTTTGAGGGAATCTTCAGATATATGAAAAAAAGTTTGAAAAAACTTGAGATAATATCTGCCCATACCCAGTAAGGTAATTTCAGTATTTCCAATTCTTTCACTTGTCTGGGGTTCGTGATGAGAGTGAGAAACATCTTCAACTAGCCACAGGGACTTTGTAGATAGTTCATTATTCATTCAGTCTACCCACCAATTCACCCAATCTAGGCCAAATCGCTGCAATAACAGCTAAGTGACTGCTAAGACTTCCGTTTGTCCATTCATTCATCTCCATCACACAAGTCCTCCCAGGAATCCTCGACTACTCTCAGCTATTCTTTGATTCATAAAATGTGCGGAGTGACGGTTACGGGGCAGCTTGAAAGTGTCATCAGGCTTCCTCGGCACACACCTGAGTGGATAAAAAGGACTGAGTATATCCGGAAATCTGATTTATTCATGAAATCCCCTGCACCTCCATACCTATGCACTTAAGCATCTGTTTCCTAATGCCTTTTACCTGGGATGGGTTATTTAATAAATAAATGTTCACCACAAGACAAAGTAGGGCTATCTGTCCGGTCACTGCCTGCTACATCCTGATGTGTGCCAGTTTGTTGTTCACAGATGTAAAGGCAACACTCTTCCCATTTTGACTCATGTAAAGTAAGAAATGCCTGCTGTTGCTGCATGATGGCCAACTTCAGAGTGTGTAAGTGGCCTGTGTTAGACATTTGTTGCATTTCTTACCAACAAGAGCATCTATGTTCGTCATTTTTTGTACATTTTATTTTCTGTGTAAGTCTATTGAGTTTGTTTTTTATGCCTTTTGTGGCATTATATTTTTCAACATGCCACTTATACTCTATATTCTCATAATTTTACACTCTGTGTAGCTTCGTCCAACAAATATTTATTTTTTTTATGTCAATGGCCACTATACCTTGTTGACATATTTGTTTTATTTGTATTGGTGACCGTTTTATAGCGTTTACAATTGTAATTTGTTTCTCAGGTGTTAGATTACAGTGGCATTTCCTGGATTATGGATTTTTACTTTGTCATTCATAGCATACTGTAAAGGATGCTAAATCCCCATGTCAGCAAGAAAATCCTCTTACATAAAAGTGATTGTGAACCCTTGTCATGAGATACAGTGACCAAAGGAGCTTAATTTCACAAACAATTTATGATAAATCACCTTAAAAGGATGACAAAGTGTGTAATTGTACTTTTAGTTGAAGTGAAGCTTTTTTTTCAAAAACCTAGTGATCACAAAATTTCTCCCTTTAGTTCCCTTTTCACAGTGAACATACAGAGCTTCATGACCATCCATCCATCCATCCATCCATCCATCCATCCATCCATCCATCCATCCATCCATCCATCCATCCATCCATCCATC